>VZTE01002684.1:345706-436121 GCA_013397775.1 Eulacestoma nigropectus
AAAAAAGAGCAGAGATTTAAAATATTTCTGTGATTTGAATACGAAAAATTGAATGAAGTGGGAGTTTCTAGGAATGAGAGGCTTAAGGGATAGTTCCTATTAAATTAAATTATATCTGACTCATTTCTCAGAGCAGGGATCAACAGTGGAGGTTCTACAGGTAGGAGGAGATTAACAATATTTTAAAAGCCTTGTAATATGTTCATTTCTGTTCTGGTACAATGTTAACATTAAAAAAGACCTCTGACTGTAGAAGAGGCTATTAAAAAAATAGCAGGTACCTTTTGTGCCTCTACAAGATCATGATTGGGCAAATACATTTTAGACACCAGCCCCCAAATTTCCTGCAAAAATAGGAAGGACGTAAGGTATAGTATTTGTACTTAAGCCTATGCTTAGAAAAACATAGTTGTTTATACCACTCTATGATGGGTTTACATACTGATATGAAATAGGGAACTGTTAGAAAAAACCAGCCTGTTCACCACAGACAATACGAAAAATGTTAAGAACTACCATGAAAGAGGTGATTAAGCAGTCTGCATCACAAAACCTGTACAGACATATAAGACAGGTAATTAATACCACAAGTTCAGATAATAGATGCTTTAAAAGGTTTGAAGTTGAAAAATAAAGAGACAGAAGCACAAAGACATTTAAAGCATTTTAACAGAACTACTTTTAGAGTGAGTTGTAAAATTGTTGACTGCAAGACAATGCATTTGCTAAGCATGAATAGGATGATGCAGATCTTACCTTTCTCTAAAAAACGACAAACTCTTACAACTGAGCTAACAAGATTTTTTTTTTTTTTTTTTTTAATAATAGGTGTAAGAGTTCTATAAATGTAATCTAAAAGCAGGGAGTTTTATCATCCCACTGAAAGAGTTTGAGAGTGGATCCACGTGCTACCTTTTGAGGATACAAGGTGGTTAAACATAATTTGTGAAAATGGTTATTAGTACAGACTTTTCTTATTCTCAGTGACAAATCTGATACGTGCTGGAGCACGGTCAGGTACACAGACACACAGCAGTTGTTTGGGATCTCTGCCTAAGTGCAGAATATGGGGTGTTGGCTCAGTGCTGTCACATCTAAGGTTTGTAAAGTCAGATAATTCAGGATCCTTCCTGGCAGCTATGTCATAGCTCTGTGTAAGCTGTAAATTACTGCTGTGGGATAGTCTCCAAACCACTCTTATGACTCTCAAATGAGCATCAAGACTGCTTTCTTCCTATCTCCAGCAAGCAGATGAAAATCAGCATTTTCTTTCATTAAGCATTTTGCCTTTTTTTTTTTTTCCCCCTAACACTTTAAAGAGGCATTGACTAATCTCTTGATGGGTCACGGTTAGAGAATAGCTATATGTTTGTTTGAGAGTGAATCTAACAAATAAATTGATAAAACATAACTGTGACTGAATAACAAAACAGATATTGATCAAAACTTGTATGAGGATGTTAAACAAGACTAGAAAACATACAGTGAACAACTACCTAGTTACTGCATAAAGGCAAAAGTCCTCTGGAAAGCAGAGTACATGATCATGAATCATCTTACCTCTGAGTAATGGCAATAAACTCTTTTCCTGAAGAGACTCTTTCAGTATAAAAGAAACTGTAACCCATAGGGACTGAGAAACCTGCAGTGTTAGAGATTCTATCTTTGGGTTTAAAACTAAATTCTTGCTCACTGAGGTAATTCAGGCAGCATTAAAAAACCGTGCTCAAGAAAAAAAATGTTTTGCCTCTCTCAGGACTCCTTGAAACTTCCCCTGACAATTCCTTCTGTTCTTTAGCGGAATTTAAGGGTGCTTTTATACCAAGGGCACATGGAGGCAGAAATTAAATAAATAATAACCTGGATATTAGACTTCATATTTTGTCAATATATATTTATCATTTTGCAAAGAAATGGAGTTTTATTATTAATCAACTTTATTGGGGTCATAAAAGCCCTGATCAGTGAAATGATTTGTCCCTGGCTGTCCAGCTGCAGAAACATAATCCAGGAGTCCTAAATATTCATGCCAAGAGCATCCAATCTCACGTCTTTTATACCAGTTTAAAAAGTCTTCTGGCAGAAGATTAAAGGTGCTGTAAAAATATTGAACTACACAATTAAAAGCCACTTTTTTCTAATTCATATACAGCAACCTAGGATGGAGGTCCCTGCCTCACACATGTTCAGTGCTAAGGGAGCTGTCTTGAATGCTGCCTTGATTTTCTTAAAGAAATAGATTAACACATTTTTTTATCCCTCTTTTGTTGCAATAATTTGTAATATTTATTTGTAGTAAGGCATTCATATTGCATGACAATGTTGCAACACATTAAGAGAATTTGTTAGATTGCCATATCCTTAAACTCTTGTAATTCAAAATTAAAAGTGCTGCACAGTCTCAAGAAAAGTCATGAGATATGAGAGATGTATGAAAGCTCATGGATGCCACATCACATTTGAGCTCTGTAATATTCATTTAAACATGGTGTGAAGCCGATGTACTGTTGTAAACACACACAAAACGTGAGAGAAGTTTTTAAAGAATAAATTTTTACAGATGTATGATATACAAGATTTGACTGAGCTCTAGGTTCATGTCTAGAGACAAGCTATTCACTTTTAGACCAGGACTTCTCAATCAGATTTTAATTATTGTTTTCAAAGTGCATGCAAGTACCAGTGTCTTGCACAGGGTTTTGGAAGGGAGACACAATCTGAGAGCATCTCATCTCAGTGCTCCTCTCTTAGCACTGCAGCTCCATCCTCACCAAATCTCCACTGTTAGATAAAATCTTGATGCTCTTTTTTTTATTAATTAATGTAATCAAATCTATTTCTCACCGACTTTTTGATAGCCATGTTGCTTCAAGGTCTATAAGTGTGTAATAGCACATACATTTTTTGCTGCAGAAGTGACCTTTTTAAGAGGCTTTTATCTGCTCATCTATGCTTGTGATTTATTACACCTCTCAGTCACACAGATATACCAAAGTAAACACTGACTCCAGCAAAAAAAAAAAATCCAGAACACCGTAGAAAAAAGTAATTCTGTATCTCACTTCACAACATGGCACATAAAAGGGGCAGGGAACTGCAGCCCAAGGTAGCAGACAGCAATTAATAGGCTGCAATATTGAAAAACAACCATAATATGGAGACAAAATATATGCAAAATTATACCAGTGAAAGTAAAAATTAGGTTGAAATAGTTGGCTAAAAAAAATTATACTGCAAGACAGGAATCCACAGCAAATGTGCTAATTCCCTACTTCAGCATTTTGGGCCTAGCATAAATTTCTTTCTTATGAAAATTTATACAGCAACAGGCTACAGGATGAACTTTCATTTTGCTTCTCAGTAGATTGGTCTGACGGTTTTCCTTAGAGAAAAAAAAGAAAATAGCAGCAAACTCACCCAAGACTTAATTTATCGGGAACAGTCCAACAAAATGGACCCTTAAAAAACAATTTAAAGAGAACAGGTTGTATAGCCCAGCTGCTAGCATTACCAGAGGTCAAACTTAGTTTGTTTTCAGCATATTTCCTTGCACAGATATTAGTCTTTGTCTGTAATTTTGGCTACATCTCTATTTTCCTAGCTCAGGTTAATCTAACACATCATCTGTCTTATTGTTTCTTTAAAAAATCTCAACCACCGACATTTGCAAGTCACGGTATTTGAAATACTTTTCTTTGGGTCAGTTTGTTAAATTGCTTCAGATTAAATAAACAAAATCACAGTCTGCTATGTTTTGAATAGTGTAAATTTATTTATATAGAATATTTGTTATTTTGGGGTAAAACCTGCAAGCCATATCCTTAACCCCTATAAGAAATTGTAGATCTACAGAAGTTACACTGGTTTCTGCTCCCTGAGGGCCTGGCACGGAAGGCTGATTACATGATCCAGATACGTTTTAGATGTTTCTTTTACTAAAGGCCACTGTTTTCAGATTATCAGAGTGGGAAAACGGGTTTTTCTATGAACGAAGGAGCACTTGTCCTTCTTGATGTGACCAAATCTGACTTCTGCTGCTAATTATCAGATTATATTGGATCTAGCCCTTCAGATGCTTAAGACCAGACTTAACGCTAGGTTCAAAAAGAAACATGGATTTAAGGCACAGTGTATATGACCCATGTTGTTGGCCCCAAGGTAGAAGTCTGTTGTGCCTGTGACCAGAACTCCCTGTGAGGCCTCACCATCTGTTTTCTACAGTTCTCCGGCTCTTCCCATGTATTATATGAGAGTAAGATTTGACAGAACATAGTCCACGAGTGGTGCACATGGACACGTGGAATGCTACAGAGGGCTATATCTGACACGCTTTCTCCAAGTTAGGTGCCCTTGTCTTATGGAGATTCAGAGTCTGAAACAGATTAATGTACTTTTGTTAAACATCTTTTTTCTCTTAAAAAAACCCTCTTTTTTTCCCCCTTCCCTAGCAGTGGTTAGAGCAGTGTATAGAAAGTCAGAGCTTTAAGATACTTTCCCTTCCCATGTCTCATTGCAATACATCCCTATGGGTACTTCTCACGTATGAAGAAGAGTAGATAAGAATGTACACTGGCTATTCTGCTTGTCAAAGTTGAGCCACTATCTATCCAGGAATGAAAAATTCACTGGCTCAGAGAGAGTGCATGGTGTAGGCTGGATTTCTGGTCAGTTCTTGTCTCTCTTTATAGCTCTAATTTATTAAGTAGGGAAAGGGGGAAAAAGAAGATATACTATCTTTCTTCAACTACCTCGATAATAAGAAAGGTTCCTTTAAAAGCTGGAAACTGACATCAGTTCACACAGTTAAGGATATGTGTTTAAATTTTTGTGCACAAATCCTCTATGTTCTTTCTGTTGTAGAATTTATGGGGATGCAATCAAGCTCTGCTCTGCAGGTAACTCCTACTACTGTCAGTGGTCATCTTCTTACTGGTATCTAAAATTGGATTTGGGCTTGTAGAAATGTGGGGTTTGCTGATATAAGTTTCTCAATCTCTCTTTTTTAGAAAGCACTACTAAAAACAGACAAATCCTGAATTCTTCAATTTTTTATAACCAAGATAGAATGGTGCAAATTAGCATCATGTTTTTGCTAGATATTGAATTTACCAAATCCTTAAAGAAAAAAATATTTAGTACAATATATTTATTTAATTTTATTAAAAACTGAAGAAAAAACAACAGAAGTTGGACTGAATGGTTGAACTATCAACTTTTTAATAACTTCAATTATGCTTTAATACCATTTTCTGCTTAGAAGTGGATACAAAGTCCCCATAAACCCCATATGTAGAATGTTATCATTTTTTCTATAGCAGTCAGACCCAAAAGATTTTATTAATGTTTAAAATTAAACTAATATTTTATTTAGTTTCAAAATATTTAAAAATATAAAGTATTTCTAAATAGAGAAACGGCATGAAACAATATTTTTTCTTTAACATACCATTTTCCATAAAATTATACTATCAAACACTTTTACAGTCTTTGATAACAAAGTCAGAACTAAATCCTGCTCTTATTTAAAAATGAGATGGGTTTATGTTAGCATCTTTTTGAAAGGATCGATGGTGTTACAAACACTGTAAATGTAGCCATGCAATACTCCTTCAGGATGTTTCCATCTCCTCAGCTGAGTTTGTCCTAAGGCGCTGCTGATTTTGTATTTTTTGTTAAAAATAGTGTGCTGAGAAAATTAGTAATTTTGTTACTATATGTTTCATGACCAAGGTCCTGCTTGTGTGCCTGTCCTTCCTTTCTACTTGGATACAAAGTGCTGGGAGATCTACAAGAAGTTTAAGGCAGATCTTAACTGACCCTCTATTTTTAAGAAAACTTTCAATAAAAGACACTTTCTTTTCTTCCCTGCACTGAGCTTTTTCAGTAATTAGAGAGATATTTAGAAAGTTGCAGTACTTTCAAGAGAAATTGCCACTGAAATCAAATTTCAAAACAAGGTTTAGTTCAACAGAGAGTAGAAAAGATCATCAGATGTAGGTTTAATAACAATTGTTCATATGTATGAGAATTACATTCCAAGTATATGCAAATTTTCTCTTAAAGAAACCCCTACCATATTCATACAGAGGAAATTAGTTTACCAAGAACTTGGTTCAATTACTCATGTTCTCTGTGGTCCAACAATTCTGACATGAATTGTGAATCCTTCCTGAAAACTTGTAAGTACTACAGGCAAGCCATCTATTTTCAGATAAAAGAAGCAGCTGTCGTTGCAGAAATCTGGTTTTACTACCCTTCAGCAGAACAGTATACAAAGTTTCAACGACAGAGGCAATTCAGGAATTATAAAGTTTTTGGTTTAGAGGCATTTTGCCTTTCCCAGAATCACCAAACAATTCTAGTTCAATATGATTTGCAAAATAAAAGCAGGTCTATAAATGTCTCCTGGGAGTATTTAATAAAATGGACATTTTTCAAAGTTGTCCAAGTCATTGCAGTTGACAAGGAAATCAAACAAGATTACTTTGAATCTTATATTAAGCCAGTGGCAATAAACCAATACAATTTTACAGTATTTTTCCTATGACTGCATTAAAATTATGTTGTAATTCCTGAGTGTATGGATAAAATGACTTTTTTTACCATTCAATCACCAGTAAATTATCTAAACAGATGGAAATACTTCAATATCATCTTATTGTGTTTGTTTCATGCTGGGTACAACATATGCTGAAATCAAAATCTCAACAGTCAAACAAAATTTTGATATTTAAAGAAAAAAAAGAGAAAGGATTCAAAGGCCATTCACCGAGAACTTTGCTTCCCAAGAGCCCCAAAAGCCAGTAGTCTCCTGTAGTCTGAATTTAAGAAATATTGAGTTTTATTTGTATTTGAGTCACAGGTTATTGTGAAATGTTTTCTGTTGCAGTTGGGTAGTGTTACCACAACCTTCCCGAGAGCATCTCTGGGTTCGGATAGCTCCAAGGTAGAGAACACCAGCCGCTGGCAAAGAGATACGCAGGGAAGGGTCTTCCTATAGAGGTTCCACGGAGAGGTTTATAGCAGCCAACATGCATAAACAGGTCCAGGGATGAAGACAAGGGATAGCAGAGAGTCCAGGGGTTTTATACAGGGAAGGTAAGGGGCAGAGAAAGCATCAGGACCAATGATCTGAGGGTACAAGGGCGGTGCACAGGCGGGGCCAG
This sequence comes from Eulacestoma nigropectus, assembly GCA_013397775.1. Classification (NCBI taxonomy): domain Eukaryota; kingdom Metazoa; phylum Chordata; class Aves; order Passeriformes; genus Eulacestoma; species Eulacestoma nigropectus. The sequence goes on from VZTE01002684.1 coordinate 352,873, forward strand.
GGTATCAGGACCAATAGGGATACAACAAGGGAGTGGCTGAGGTGTAGGGGCCAATGGGTGACGAGGGAAGGGAGAACATTCTGGAACAGGATACATATAAGGTAAAAAGGGGCAGGAAGGCCAACAGGCCAACCAGGGAAGCAGAGCTGGAGTACATTAACATTATGTAACAAGGGATTCTGGGAGAAGCCTTTTTGGTCGCCCTAACCCGGTTAAGTTCAGGGCTCCTTCCTCCAGGGGATGCCTTCATCCCCTTGCCCTGTAGGCCTATCGTCCTCCACAATTTTCCAGCTAAAGAATCATTTATCTATTCCAATCATGCAGCAACAGCACCACCATAAATAATGTCAGAAGATAAGTAAACCAAGAAACACTATGAAGATCTACCCAGAACCAATAACTCTACCCACTACCCAAACAAGTGCTCTCTTTTGCATTACAGAAGTAGAGGAAGAAAAAAATCTCAGTAGATGTGATTCTATGTCTGTGTTTTCTTTTAAAGCAGGTTTAGATGAGCTGAAACAATAGCCTTTCTCCCAAGAAGAGGGTACCACTTCTCCTTCTGCTCTAAATCCCTGCTATATGAATTGCTGCACGTGACGTGCCGTACAATGACCAAAACAGGTAAGCACCTGAGTCTGTGACAGACCCACCCGAGCTTTTATGTCCCAATAGTGGAAATTCACCCTTGTTCAAAAGAAATCAAACAATGTCTGTGAATGACACCCTGCTTAGACAGTTTGACTCATCATTTTCCTGATGAATCCAGTAAAATAAGTTAGAAAGTGTGATCTTTTGTAGTTCACAGACTGGCCTGTATGTATTAGGGAAGTTTTCGACAGAAGTTTTTTTAAAAGAACATGTAAGCTTGTAGAAATTTAACAAGTTAGAATTTAGAAATTGGGTGGCTTGTTTTGTTGTTTTGTTTTGTTTTTTTCCCAAAGTAATTTGCTAAAAATATCTTTCTGGTATAAAGAGGAAAGTTGTAGTGGAAAAAAAAAATCATAAAGTCGATCCAGTTGAGCCAAGCTCTCAAATGCAGGGACATTTGAGCCTGTGCCTTGCACAGCCTACGCAGGTTTATCTCTTGAATCCTTCTCTTGTTCTTTCTCTAGACCAGTGAATAAGCAATTATTCTCACACATAATCTTCTTCAGAAGACGACTCTGATGTATGCTGTTAATTTAGTCTGGGGTAGCTTTAATGCTCTCTCTGTGTGTACAAGAACTCTTGTGGAACACTCTGTCTTATACACAGAGCGTTTGCTCTTTGCCATTTTCTGTGGTTCATTTTCATCAGCTAAAGTGACAGATTAATGCTGTATCAACACTCCCTCTGCAGAGACCTGACTGGGTTTTCTCCGTCCTGAGCTAGTGCCCTAGACAACAGACACTTCTGATCCTGTCAAGGGGGGCAGAGAGGGAGTAGTGACAGAGAACAAAAGAAAGAGGTCAGTTTATGCTTTGAAGTAAGAGAAGGAAAGCATTTAAACCCCTAAAAATTCCTAAAGAATAAAAAAAAATATTTAATAGTAGTTCAGGAAGTTGGCTGTGCAATGAATTGCATATATACATTTGAATGAACACTTTTACTTTATTAATGTCTTATTATAATACAGTTGTACTTGAACATGACATATTATTCCAATAATGGTGGTTTTAGTTACATATATTGTAAAGGTAACATGATTTCACTGTACTTAGTACTTCTTTATTTAAGACGTCAGAAGCTACCATTTACTGTATCTAATTTCACATGACATAAGTGCATCTTTTATTTCACCACAGCCAGGAGTTACTTGCTATCTATCAACGCTTTCCCATATAGCAAGTCCTGCTGCAGGCTCTTGGCTTCTCAGTGCAGCCTGAAGAAGATGCCAAGCATTCAGGTGAGCTCAGCTGTCATGAGTTTCCACCTTTTCTGCTCAAGTTTAAATTGTGTCACTTCTTTCATCATATTCATAAGATTTAAAGGAAACTTAGGGCAATGACATGGTGTATTTTGCTATGGGTATATATGACATTTAATTATGATTAAAGTTGTTCATAAATTTTACTCAATTATTTTTTAATCTGAGTTTGATACACTCAGCCTGCAGAAGGTCTAACACAGCTATTTTCCTTTACCCACCTCTTCACTAATTCCAACTACTGTAGTAATGTCACCTCTAAACCAGGATAAGTCAAGGAAAGAATCTTTCTTAAAAACAATACCAAATAATTTATGGTTTGGATATGTGTGGCGATATTCCTCCAGGCACTTTGCACAAGTGAGTGGAGTGTTAAAATTGGCATCCAAGCTGGTGCTTGTACTAATGATCATGTCCTACAGGTAAATAAGACCAGTTTTGTTTCATGTCAGTATCATGCTACAAAGTAGTGCTAGCTCGTGCTCCAGTCCTGGTGCATGTCCCTCAGAAGTGGAGAGACCTCTGTGGCTCTCAGAGCATGCTTGCTCTGTCCCAGGGGCACTACTCTCATCCAGAACTTCTCTTGAACAAGAGACAGACAAACTCTCTCTTTAGGGCTCTGCATCTAAGTTGTCCCACCTTCATGATGGGACAGTGCTCGCTGGTGGGACACCGCACTCCCACAGCCACATTGTCCTTGCAGGTCAGTTCTGCAGCTCTGCTCCTCAGAGATAAAGCAGGATCTCAAAACCTTCTTCCTGTGATTTTTTGCAGAGCATGAGCACATTCTTAATGTTTTATTTTTGATGTGCGCCATCAGTCTGCCATAGCTCTCATATTTATGTTCTTGCAAGAACACCGAATGAACTGCCTTCCTCATGCAGTTATAGGAGAAATTGCACTAACTCTACTGTTGGACTTTCTCTAATATAACTCAGTCTTTGAGCTTCATAATCTTTCTGATGGGAGCATAGCTGTGTAATATAAGCCATATTTGCCTCAAACATGTATTATTTAAGGTGAGAAGTGAAGGAGTATTCTTGTCCAAACTCCTGCATTACATGGGTTTAGAATTTCGGCCTGTAATTTTGCTGGTATTTTAAGCCATGTCCTTTCAGAAGAATAATAGAAACTTCTTTGTCCTAAGACTTCCAGGAAATGTAGCCAGTTCTTATCCCCCAGAATTGCCAAGGAAATATGTATATGTTAATTCTTTTCTATTTTAGTATTGACTAGTGTTTTCCTAAGAATAAAATATACAAGGTATAATTAAAGCCTGCTGGAATTCTTCTACAGCCCATGTCCTCTATAAAACAAAGTAATCAAAGCTGTGGCACATTCAAAATGCTTTGCCCCAGAAAAAAAATCTGATTAGTTTTCTCCAGGAAGCTAAAGACTGAAGAAATATACTGTTCCACAGCAGTAAATCTGCTTAATAAACAGCTTTTCACCAGAATAAACTCTGTTTAAAATTGTTACTGTTTTTATTTTATTATGCAAGAGGAATTACATGGAAAAGCTAAGAATAGATTGGAGACAAAAGCCTGACTTGATAGGAGTATTTTGTTTAAAAAGTTTAATGACCTGGTTTGTTAGGCTTTTCTTGCAGGATACCAAAACTTAGTAGCTAGTGTTCTTGTATTTGTTTTCTCCTGTTTATTTCTTTTTGTGTATCACTAAATTTGAACTGCCCACACTACATTACACTGTATTTCCTTGGTGATCTGAAGCCTGGTGACTGGAGCTGAATGAGTAGTATTTGACTGACTAAAAGCGAGGCATATTCTAACCCCTAATTATTAATCACGTACAAAGAAAGTAAGGGCCATGTTAATAAATTTCATTAAGTGCAGGCTGCTTAGTCTGGGCAGTGGCATTTGCCTTTCACAAACCTGTAGAGTAACAAGGGGCAAATCAGCATTTGTCTCTCTTCCCTTACACACTGCTGCTGTCTCAGTTAAGGACTGCAGTCTCCTTCTTTTTTCTTTTTTCTTTTTATTTTTGAAGACATGTCTATAGTGGTACATACTCTAGCCTGGGGCTCAGAGATAATGGAAACAGTGACATTTATTTTACAGAAGGTGACTGAAACAGTGTCTGATGCATGCATGAAGTGCAGGCAAGAACTCTAAATCCTCGTGTAAATGTATATATGCTAAATGAGGACTGCTACTTCTGATCCTGGCGAAGGGCATCTTTCAGATATCCCATGTATAACAAAGGCCAGCTGGTTGCCTAGTGGGCTGCAAAATACACCAGCATATAGCTGAAGCTAGTCTAAAAAGTGCTGAAAATATTTTACAAGTCAAATCCAGTCATTTTCACATAAGATTTCCTTTAAAAAAAGTAAATTAGAAGAGAACTAGGTCCGAACAAAAACTGGACAGACATGAACAAGAAGGATTAGCATAGCTAAAAACCTCTCCAAACTCCTGTAAAACTAAAGTAACTTAGGACATTATCTAGTGGTTCTCCTTTATGTGAAAAACAAATGGGAAAAAGAAGTAGAAGAAAAGTCACACTGCAGAACACTAAAAGAAAAAAAAATACAAAATATCATTTAACGAGGTAAAAAATGTCTTCAGTTGGCACTTCTAGCACTCAGATAAGCTCTATAGAAATTTTCAAGGAAGTGGTCTATTCTCATGCCTAGTAACTGGCTTCCTAATAGAAGTAGAAAATCATCTGTAGATGTAGAAATCATATCATGACTTGTAACTTCTCTCAGACTGCATAGAAGTTGAAGTCCAAGGTCCATGTCTTTAGCAAAAGGGCCAAACTAGCATCAGGACTGGCTACGCAGTCTTAGATTTATTTTTTGTTTTATCATTTTGAGACATTAGGTATCTGAATGGGATGCTATAAGTTTTGAGAAAAATAAGGCTCTTTTTCTTTTTTTCCTTTTTCTTCTTTTTTCTTTTTTCTTTTTTTTTTTCCTTCCTGATAGCTAGAGCTTCTATACATTAAAGAGCAGTTCAAACAAATAAGAAAACAAAAAAACCTCTCGGTGTGAGTGACAGTGGCAAGGTCTTCTGCTCATCTAGAAATAGCTAATGCGATGTTACAGAAAAGCAGTGCTGTTCTGATTTTCTGGCTTTAGTGATAAAACCCAGATGCTTTAGAAAAGATGTAAAGGATGCACAGTAGGAATAATTTCTCCCAGAAAGATTTCCTTTTAATCTTTTACATAAAAGAGATTGATTTAAACCTGAAATAGGGACTTTTCAAAGCCTTTCCAATATTCTTTATTTTAGCATTAATTATAACAGCTCTAGCTTTTCTTGGGATATGTATAAATGACGAACTCTTTTAAATTTGGTAGAGAGTTAATCTAAGACGTTCTGTTACACAGAGTTGGTGAAAAAATGATTTGCTGCTTATATGGAAGAGAAATGAAAGATGTTGCACACTAAGGACAAATATTAATTGAATTTATCAAGGCCTATTCAGGCTAATTTATAAGGACTGGGCCATTAAACAGCAAGAATGGAGATGGCACATAACAATATAAATCATAATTACATATAATGATTTGCATCGCTGAGACATTCAGCTGCAACTAATGGGATAAGATGGGGTCTTTGTTTTGAAGAAGACTGGTTTTACATTGTTTAACTAGTAGAGAAATTGTTTTTAAAGACAGGGCTTAAATTATTAATGCATTTATGATCGCTAATATCTAAAAAAGTATGATGAGAAATAAAATCATTCCTATTTAGGGTGTTTCCCAAATCACTCTGCACATTTATTGACACGCACCATGAAGGCTATCATTTAAAGAATAAGATTGAAGAAACCTACAAATAAATCGAAAACCTACAAATGAACAAAAGAAAGCTGCTAAAATTCCTTGCACGAACCTTCCTTGTCAACGGTTCTTATAGAAATTTATTCTTACTTCCCAAACAAATCCAGTCAAGTAATGTATCTATACTTCGCATGTTACATTGGGTAAAGAAAAATCTAGGAATGTAAGTGTTTGATTAAGGTTATGAACAAGGCTTTGAGAATATTTGATTTTTGATTCCTTAAAAGAAAAAAAAAAAAAAAGAAAAAAACCCGTAGGATATGTTGAAATGTCACTTTTGGAATGCCCTTTTATTCCAACAGAGTTAAAAGCTGTAAAACTGTATTCAGCTCTGTCCTAAGTGAAATATTTAATTAAGAAAGAACTGTTCCTTCTTTCACCTCCCAGCTCTCAGCAGAGACTCAGCTATAGCACCAAGTTCTATCGTGTGTATCTGTTTCCTAATAATGGTTCCAGGAAAGGACAGATCATAGGAAAGAAGGTGGGAAGAAGTGATTTTTTAAGTATTTCATCTGACTCTCAAGTGTCACTCAAGTATGACTTTCCCTTTCCTTTGGTCTAGGAAAAAAAATAAGAAAGGTACTAACTATTTTTATTTTTCACCATGTACTTATATCCCACTGATGCCAACAAGGCCAGAGGATAAATTGTAGCCTTAAGGAAGCTGAGTGGTGACAGACAGTTCTGGGATCATCTGGGTATTTGCTATAGTATGAAAAACCAGTCAAGTTTCCCTTCAGACTTTGTCTGTCTCCTGTCATTCTTCTAACATCCACAGGGCCTGAAGGCTGAGAGCTGAGCATCCCTTACAAAGGGCAACCTCAGCCAGCTCCTCGACAGGATTTTGATGCAGAACAGCAACAAGAAGTCAGGCTGGGGAGATCTTCTACATCTGTTTTGAGCAATTAATCCCCTAGAGGTAACTCCACTCACATGAAACTAATTTTGCAGTGTTTTAGCTAGAATGTGATTGAGTGAGCAGACTGGAAATTCAAGAAACGTGGTATTTTTTTTGTGAAAACAAATGAAGAGGCCATTAACCTTCCAATAGAAATGATTACCATATATGTTTTAAAATACTAGACTTTTCTCTTCCCAGGCTTGAAAGCTGTGCAACAGCTTTGGTGACAATCAAGACGATGCTACTTGTCAACACTAAGCCAAAACAGATTATTGTGATGAGGGAATCAGAACTCTCCAAACACGATCATGAAATCTGACCTCATAGACTCCTGCAGCCTCTCTTGTTATCAATCAGCTGTAGATTAAATTCTCTCAGAGAAGAAAGTAATCAAAGTTTATTTCAGAGTGCATTAAGATAATTTCCTAGACCTTACTGAAATAAATGAATGCCTCTCTTACAAATTAGTGTCCATTTGGACTTGAATAAAGAATGCTGAAGTCCTTGTATTCCTTGAATATCTGAAGTCACGAAAAAAGTCAAATCTATTGCTAAATTTTCAGATTCACATAAATTCACCAGATTGTATCTGCATACATTTTAGAATTCCACTGCCAATGTACAGACATGAACAACAGATTTAGTCGAGATATATTTGTTTTTGTGCATAGATACAGATACTTAACAACACAAAGTTTTCTGCTTCTCCTGAAAGTGCTTGTCTTACTTCCTGGCTGTGTACAAAGAGATTCCCAGGTTAGACACTATTTAGCCACAACTCAGTGTGAAAGAACCCCATTAGTACCTTGGTCACATGCAGTTTCTGAGGCCAAACTGTTTTGGAAACATTCATTTCTTCTGTGTTAAACATAAATTCAACCTCCTTCTGGTGTTCCCCCCCCCGCAAAACAACTTTAGGATGAACTCCATTCATTTATTTGGAGAAGTTTTGTAGCACTGAGCGCAGGTAAACCTACTGGCGATAGATACTTGTAAACTTTCTAAGACATTGCTTAAGCAATAGACACAGCTCTTCCCATTGAACCTCCATCCTCATTTACTTTGATATTGAAAACAATTTTTATGTTTTAAAAAATTGCTTAGGCAAATGTAAACTTGCCGTCAAAACTTATATTTAACTCAAAGATAGATTTAACCTACTGCTTCCTATTTGCGGGTTAACCATAGGATCATAGAATGTTTTGGGTTGGAAGGGACTTTTAAGATCATCTCATTCCAACCCTGCTACCATGAGCAGGAACACCTTCCATTAGACCAGGTTGCTCAAAGCCCCATCCAATATAGACTTGAATACTAAAAGAATGACATCACCCCCAACTTCTCTGGGCAACTTGTTCCAGTGCCTTACCACCCTCACAGTAAAGAAAATATTTAGTTAACTTACAGTTTAAAATTCAATTGGTATTTTAAGAACCAAGTTTGTATCCTCTCATAATAAGGAAATTATGACTGGTGTGCAGAGATCTATGGATGAGCTCATTTGAAAGCTAAAACCATATAAGTAATTATTGCTACTTTTCAAAAATTTTACATGTAATGAAGAGATTGATATGAGCATTTTTGGGGTTTTTTTCTAGTTGAAACACTCAGGTATTTGTAAGTCATTGAATTTTAGAAATGACAGGAGCTCTTGTTCTAAGCAGATGTGTGTCTTGAGCCCTCTTTCCCTGTGGAGCTCTTTTATGGCTAAATCTGATAGGAATTTGCTTCCGCAGTTATCTTTAGGATATCAGACAATTATTTTTTTCAGACCTCAAATCCAGGTAGATCTTCAAGTCAGGGCAAAGCTTTTATTATCTACAGAATCAAGTGATCTAACTCCCAAGGAGCTTTTGCAGTTGGGAAATCTTTTAAGAGATACTATATTCTGATGGCAGTTCTCTATGTAGCCAGAAACATAGCAAACATTTAGAAAGTGCTTTGCTTGCCAGCAGATTAACTGTTCTGACTGATGTTAAAAAAGAAGAGAACTATTGCTAGTAGTGTCATAAATTGGTAGTTCCTTCCCCCTACACCTGAAAGACCAGGCAGAAGGTCTGAGCTTAAGAAAGTTTGTCTGGGTGGATCTGCTCTTGGATAGGCCTTGGACTGCTACAGCCATTGCTCGAGGCTGAATTACTGAACTTGAAGCAAGCACAACCAGAGTGATTTCTATGGGATATTTAGTCATAAAAAAATTAGTTGTTATGAAAATCTACTTTCATTTAGAGAACACCATTTTTGGAAAGGGACTCCATGAAGAAAAATCCATCTTAAAAATATGCAGGTATTGTGAAAAGTGAAGGGACACACTGAAAACACAGAATTAAGAAACACATAGTCAATGCCAAACACTGATAAGTAGGTTACTATGCTATCTAAAGAACTATTTTTATGTTTTAGAGTTTTCCCCACTTATAACACATCATCCTACTGCATGCTAGCGTGCACCAATTATTATCATGCAGTGAACTGTGTGTCTTTTTGTATTAATGAACTGTAAGTTCTCATAAAAATTAAAGCATGTTGAGCTCTCAAAAAACAAAATATAATGAAAAAAGATGAATTGGACAAATTCCAGCTTGGAGATTTATTCAATTTTTTCTGTGAAAAAAGTGGATGTACTTTATGATCCCTCTGGGTACAACCATTCTTAAACCTTGTGAATTTTAATATGAGTATATGAAACCATACAGATTTGAATAAGATTTATGAACAATGTACACTTAAAATTATTGTCTACACATAGCAAAAATAAAAGCCCATCTCATCACTAGTTTCTTCTCACCCTGAACTTTCCCTTTAAATCTTACAAACCTGATAGAAAAAGCGAGGGAGATGTCACAAGTTTAAACTGTTTTTCTATCATCCGGTCAGTAAGGTTTCATGTATTTTCAGACAATTTTATGATTTACAGTTCTCACATTCCAGTCTGGTTATAACTGTAGCAAGGTCCCAGTGACTGTCACATCCATGAGTCACATTATTAATCCACTGCCAGACTCTGTTTGAACTGCTACACTTGTAAAGGAGCCAGCATGCAACTCTTGGTTTTTGCAGACTGTCTGGTAGATCCTTAGTGAGTGAAAACTGAAATTTCATAGACCTCAATACAATTCCAGCCAAACACAGCCGCTTATTGTCCCTTGGTACTTATCTCAACTCCTATTGACTTATTAGGTGTCTAAATAGCAGTAGCATGCAGGGATCAGAGTCACAGTACATGTATTTTGTAGAAGTGCCAGAAAAATATTTGGAGATGACAGTGACAACAGAATGTTTTCTGGTGCATTGTGGCCATAAATCTTACAGAATGTACTACATTTGATAATACGTTTTAGCAATCAGTTTTTTATATTTGTCATATTACCTTTTGTACCATCCAGCCACTGGTGTTCATAAAAATTTTACTCATGACGGCATGGATCTAGAGGCACACAGTCTGATTACATTCCTCTCATGCTGAAATGTTTACTGGGCAGCTCACAGGCACAAATACTAGTTTAATAATGGACAAGAATGATGCTAAAACACATGACCAGCACAACTGTATTGCAAATATATTTTAAATTTTGGTCTTTTTTTCTCAATAGACTACTGAAGACTGATTCATGGACCAAGTCGTTTTGCATGGCATTAAGAAACAGCACCAAAATTATTTCTCTGTATCAAGAGAGTTCTGACTTGAATCCAGTATTAGAAACAATAAATGCTGTCATAAAAACCAAGGACTGTGAGAAAGTCATGAGAAAAAATTAACCACAGCATATCATCAATTTAGGAACTGCTGGTTTCCCTGTCTGTTGTGGAAAAAGTGTTAGAGAAAGGATTTTGATGGAAATAACACAATAGCTATGTGACTGTTAAATGAAACAAAGGGAAAGATGGGGAAAAACATCAAAAATCACATGCCTCAAAATTCACAAAGTTTGAAAAATGCGTGGTGAAAAGCAGTAATAAGATTGGAGATGAAGCTGGTGCTTCAATATGAATGATAAGATATTGAAGACTACCCTTAAAATGAAGGCAGGTTATTGTGGCAAGAGAGGTCATAAGTATGGCAAAATGGATGTGGCAGTGCAAGAGCTCTCACATCTGGTTTGATGTGCAAGGCTACATTTGCACAAGCCCAACAAAGGATATTTATAATCGAAGTGCAAGATGATGAAAGTCTGGATAAAACCTTTAGCTGAAGATAGGTAGGAAAGGGAGTTCTCCTAGATTTGTTATATGGGAGGAACATGACCACACTGACATTGGTCAGATGAGGTGATGTGGTGTGCAAGTGACTATGGCTATGACCAGGCAGATCATCGCCCTGACTGCCAAGATGATTGAGAAAAGGCAGCATGGAACATATGACACTGGCAAAAACAGGATCAAGCAAAAGGAGGAACAAAAACTGCACTTTGTGCGTTCAGTGTATGCAGCTCAATTCCTATTTGTGGGAAAAAAATACACAAAGAATAGAGAAAGAACAAAATAATATGATCCCTGAGGTTGGAAAAGGTCTATAAGACCAGCAAGTCTAATCATAAACTCAATTCTGCCACGTAAAACTACTGAAAATAAATAATAAGGAGAAGAGCAGGCAAACAACTGGATGCTCACTTCAGAAGACTGAAAAGACCAAAATCCCTCAAAGACAAGAAAAACTAGACTGAATAATTGTTGCGGTGTGGCAGCTCATCCCTGGGCTGCCTTAACACCAACCAGAAGCTAGCAGTCAGGACGCTCCAGCAGTGGGACCTGGTTAATGGGCAAACTCCCCAGGGCTAGGGAGACAACATAGAACCCTCCCAGCAGCCCTCGCACCTCTATGTAGATGTTTCCCTGGGCATTGGATCCTTGTTTCCCCTCCCTTCTCCCCTATACTTGGTTATCTTCCAGAACTTTCTACCTTCCTCAGTAGCCCATTGGCTCTCTGCTCCCTCTCCCCGCCTTCCTTGTTCCCCATTGGGCCTCGGTGCATTTCCCCGCCTCTGTAACACCCCTTTGGCCCTCAGTTATTGGTTTCCTAGGGTTTCCATGCCCGTTCCCGTCCCTGGTTCTTAACCCCATGTTAGCTTTTGTTCGGGGCTCTCTCGGTACCTGCGCTTCTGGACCTTCATCACCCCGTAATAAACCCTGTTCCTGTGGAGCTGTGTCGGAGCCCGGCCGCTTCTTTGCTTCTTCCCGCGCCGTTGCCACCTGGGAGCTGCCGAGCCCTGTGTGAGCCTCGGCTGCTTCCCCGCTGCGAACAGATCCAGCAACTCAGGACAGCCCTCCGGGTAACTGGCACTGCCCCCGGAATCCGGGCTGGGGCGAGTGGTGTCAGATAATGAATGAGAAATATCTGTACTTATAGAGGAGGGGAGGGAGCAAGAGCTAGGTGAATCCTTGTATGGAAGACTTGCTGTATTTTCTCTGCTTTCAGATATAGACGGTCAATGACAGGAGTGAGAGGCTCAACGTGACTTAACTAAAATTGCAAATGTGTTTAGGGTGTCCGACTTGATTTTGGAATTAAAGTACTCAAAATCCAGTGGAAGTTAACTGAGGCTGTTTGCATTCAGGTGTAATTCTTACTGTTTGATTTGCAAGGTATATGTCCACATGTGAGCTGATTACCTTACGCTCCTTTCACAGGCAGTGAAGAGAAATTCATACCTGTAGGAAACGACTTAGGCTGGTTTATCTTTGACCCCCATATTTGGATGAGATGAGTTGGGTTTTTATTCTATTTCTTTCCAGTCACTGCAAAAGGAATGTTGGGCAATTAATTCCAACTTCAATGTCTGTCATAGAGCTCTATATTGTCTCTATATTGTATATTATATTTGGTCAACAGAATCACGCATTTTAACAGATATTTTATAATGATATAATAATGAACACGTCTTTGGTTCAAAATGCTCTAAAATCATTTGAGATTTGTTTTGAAATTTTTGAACAAGTCATGTAGACTGAAACCATAAGAATCCACTGGCAGTATGAATTATGTCCCTTTACTTATAAAATGTTGTGGTCCTGGGGATAGTTACGGCAGCATTGATTTAGGTCCAGAGACTCTTTTAGCTCTAATGGTCACCTTTGCATTTGATCATTCTGCAAAATCACAGGGAATTAAAGAAGTATCTGTCACCAAGCTAGACAGTAGTAAACAGAATTTTTACGGTAAAAGAAAGGTTATTTAATTTTGCTTATATATTTTTTCTACAACTGAGGGTCACAATGGTCGTGTGTGTGCCCTTTCATATGTCAATGCACATATTTAAAATTCATATATATATATATATATATATATACATTTATGTTTAAATATATGTTTGAATGCTGTTTGTATTAAGGCTGTTTCTCTATTCCAGTAGTGATAGCAGAACCAAAAATTCCCTTGATCATATCCCCTCTAATATCTGCTTGCCTTTTCATACATACCCACTAGGGACAAAGTTCTTTGAACCTATTCAACTCTTTAACTATTTTATTCAGCTCAGAGAATACAGAAAAGGGGGATTTCATGCAAGATACCTCGACTGGAGAAAAATTAGATAAGCGTGAATTATGACAGTTCTAAAAATAGCAATATAATCCACCCTCCCTCTTGTGTGTATTTCTCCCTCTATATGGGTCCAAACTCAGTTTTTAAAAGGCAGTTTAGGAAAGCAAATACTGATGTTCCAAATCTGTACTTGTGCTGCACCAATTACCTGCTGGGAAGGATGGCTCAGCATGGGTATTTTTATTGGAACAATATACTTGTGCAATTTATTTCCTTTTATAAAGCCCGGAATGGCTCTAAGAATCCTTTAGCTTGTGACATGGACGAAACTAAAAGCTATTGCAGTAGCTTTGGATTGCCAGACTAGCGGGTTACTGCCAGGCATCACTGACTCTGCCCTGCAATATTGTCTGAAGCTATTTGCATTGGCTCTGTGCTGCTGGACGAGCTGTCATTTGGCCATTTCCACCAGTTTTTCTTCACCAAAGAAGCAGTCTAACCCTCAGCTCACAAGGTTTACAAAGCACTGCTGTTTTCTATTTAGGGGTAAGGGAGAGAGTTGAAAGCTCTGCCTGGTATTCTTCACCCTTCACTATGCAGAAGCACTTCACGTCGTTAGCTCAGTATCTGCCAACACACTGGCACACTGCACGGGAATGCTCCTTACTTCCAAAAATAACAAAGTAAGAACAAGGGAAAAGCCTCTATTTTATACAAAATAAAGCAAGTTTTAGTCTGTAATATGTACTCCTAAGTGAACCCACATAAGAATTTTCTTATGTCTCTAAAAGCAGAAAAAAATTTAGAAATTCTAGAAATACAGGATACAAGAAACCTCAAAAGGGACCATGGGTGGTCCTTAGTGGTTAGACACCACAAGATTACTTAGTCAGAGAGCAAAGCTCTGACACAGAAACCAAACCTCTGTGGCAGAGAAGAACTTTATAACAACCATAGAAGTGGGGGATTGCAAGGAGGACATTTGCATGGCCATGCCTTCAAACTCAAGACCAGTAGTAAAAGACCAGAAGCTACAACTATGTCACAAGAAAAAATCAGAAGAGATTCAAGGCATCTTTTTTTATCAGAATGCAACTCAGATCATCCAACAGTCCCTACTGACATAATCACAGGGATAAAATATTCCTCTGGAACTCAATTCTAACTTAATACAGAGTCACTTAACACAGAGTGCTTCAACAGGACATATGAATAGGCACCAGTAATAGTTTGATTTACCAGAACAAGAATAATCTCTACCCAAATCTTTAATGTGCTACTGGTGCTATTTCTATGATTACTTTTCACTTAACTTCCTCTCAAGCTCTTCTAATTTGTTGGTTTGGGGTTTTTTCTAAGAAAATATTAGGTTCACAGAAACAGAAAAAAGTTAGTTGGAGAGAATTGCAGAGGTTTCTAATCCAGCCTCTTACTAGGAAGATGGCTGAGTTTGAGGTCAGACTAAAAAAACCATGTGTTTTGAAAGTTTCTGAGGACAGAACTTCCAACAAAGTCTCTGCCTGTGTATTGGGCTTCACATGTGCTTTTGTTGAAACTCCTGCCACTTCCCTGGGTCAATCATTTTAACTTGCCAAGGTCCCTTTCCTCTGAAGGGCAGCTCTTCCCTGCTGGGGTTTGACACTACCCCACAGGGTGCCACTTGTGAAGGAGGTGAGGCTGTGTTCCTGTCCCATTCTGCAGGTTTTCAGTGGATAAATTAAACAGTATTGGCACTATACCAACACCTGAGGAACATTATTTGTGGCTCAGCACCAGTCAGATTTTAAACAGTAGCTTGTTGTTTTATATTAACGTACTTCAGCTCTAAAACTATGCGCAGCTAAAGTGAGAGATTTCAAAGAATTGACATGATCCCAAATCCAGCAATTCAAGCAGTTTTTCACCTACCTTGCAGTCCACCTATCTAGTCCATATCCTTCTTGGCTATAATCTGACTACAGGGCTGTTTTGTGATACCTTATCCAAAACCTTACTGAAGTCTGTCTCTTCTTGCTTCTTTATTACCCCCGAGCTGTTACGGATGTTCTCATTTGTGTTTCCTATAGTCTATGCTCATACTCTGTGCTCTCCAGCATATTTATATTTCTCAGAATTCAGAAATATATAGTTTCAGAGTACATGTAAAGTCTATAGTGATGAGTGCACCTCCATCACCAAAAAGTTGTTATGAGCACTAGAGGTACTTGTTACGAATGGATGTGGGAGTTTAAGATAAGTCCTTGCCTTTTGCCCAGGCCTCTGGCAGCAGGCAGTAACTTTACTGAGGTGGCCAGCACCCCAAAACCCACTCTCGTTCGCAAGTTCTTTAATAATGGCTGATTCGGTCTATTATAGAATGAATTATTTATTTAATAGACATAAAACTAACAGACATAAGACTTAGCAGAGACTATATACTACACAGGAATAAGGACAAAATTGAAAAAGAACTTCTAGTAGGTTAACATACAGTGCACGATAAGGTACCGTCCCAATTACAGCTAGCGAAGAAATGATATAACCAGGGATCAATGTATCTTACCATCCAATTGCTGATAAGGCACACGTCCTTTCACTCAATCTTCGAAGAAGTAACCACAAAACCTGCGTCCAGATTCTGGGGAGAAGTCTCCCACACTTTCAGGGTGTGTGTGTAGAGGCTTCTGCCTCTGTGACAGTTCGTGTATCTTTTATAGTTTGTAAAACAGTGTCTCTCAGTCAGAAACATGTCCTTTATCTTTTCCCCACATCGGCTTTCCAGACTAAGGTGTGGATTCTTAGCTGATGTCTGAGCCCTTTTGGTGCCAGGGATGACCCCCTGCTGGGCCTTTCAGCCTCTGGGTTCTCTTTATGCACCAGCTATGTTGTAGAGAGAGAAGTGGGGGGGTAGACGTCCTGCCACAGTACTAGAGAAAGAATAAAGCAGAACTATTCCAAGGACACTGAGGCCTGCATGTCTAAAGCTTAGATAGTGCTTCCAAAATAACTCTACCTTTGGCCTCTCTTCACTCAGTGTGTGCCAAAAAATGTTTCTTCTTTACTTTTTACTATGTAGCTGATGAAAAGAATTACAGATTCTTGCTTCAGTTTTTGGTTGAACACTTTTTTTTTTAAACAAGCTAGTCAGCATTGTTTTCTGAGCAGAGCATTGACATGAAACTTAATGAAAAAGCCAAAAAAGAAAATAACTTAAAAACATGACCAAATCAACAACAACAAAAATGCCACCCCCCCCCAAAATGTACATATGAAAAAGAGCAGCAGTTGCTGAGCATCCAGTCCAGGAGAATGTATTAAGATGAGCCACGCCTCTGAATTTGTACGTAGCCTGATATGGAAAAAGCATCATTTAGAGAAACTGTCAGTTAAAACCAAGAGATGTAATGCAGTAAAAATTAACTCTTATGATACCATCTCAGCATATCCTCCAAACTAGATGTCAGTGCTGTGGCATGAAGAAAGTTAGTTTCACAGACAGATAAGAAAGGCTAGTAGGACATCCCTTTATGCTTTAGGAGAGTAGGAAAAATGCAGCATGGCAGAATGCAGGGAAGTTCTGATTCTTGACAGAAGTGTGAAGCATGTGTTGTGTATGTGTTCTGCATGGAAGTAGGAAATGCTCAATGGAGCTCTGAATCCTCTCAGCAACAGCCCAGACATTCTGTGAAATAAAAATCCAGACATCAGTCTGGCTGAAAGCATTGAAAGTAAGCTAAAAACATGTGTGATTACTTGTGTAGGTGACAAGAGAAACTGGAATATAAAGTATTCTAGACAGTTAATAAACCTGTCTTACAAACTTCCCTTTGTCCTCGGTAAAAAATCCCCAACAAACCTCTCAAAATCATCCAAAAACTTAGCCTCAAGTGTAACTAAACATAAATGTCAAATATTTTAGAAAATGTGAGGTTAGTAAGGTTTTCTGACTGCAGAAAGACTACATATTCAAAATATGCAGAAAATATTCTCAGCTCTGCACAATGACTGTGCTTTCTGTCTGCTTCTGCAGTTAGCACATTAAAGACTTTTTGGTGCATCACTAACATGTTCTGCACACTGTGCCACAGGGTTGGGATGACCAGTGGCAACTGTGAGATCTAGCTTCTCAGTCTTGAACAGTGTGCTTTCCTACGTGATCTTGGAAGGCTGAAACACCTTTATCACCGTAAACATCTTGATAGCAGATACAGATAAGAGTTATATTGCATGAAAACGGTTTACTACTATCTGTCCAACCTTCCCCCCCCCTTTCTTTTTTTCTTCACAGCTTTCAATCGACAAGGCTGTAAGGGGGAAGGGAAAAGAATAAGATTGCATTTTTCATACTGTCGACAAGTATCCTTAGTAAGGAGTGTCATGATGTGCTGTTGAGTAGCATTTGTGATAATTACAGTGAAAATAAATGGACTGTTTTAAAGAAGCAGCTGATAGTGTTTTCATCATAATTGCTATGAGTATCTTTTTAAAGGGAGATGATGTAAACCTTCCGTATTCACTAAATTACAGTGATGCAGTGACTTACAAGCCAGCGTGAGATACTTTCCACAAGTAATAATGCATTTCAAGTTCAAAGGAAGTACCTTCATTTTCTATAACATAGAAAGGTCCTTGATGATCCCAGAAAAGGTATCAGAAGATGTAGAAGGTTTTAAGACAGAGCCCAGAAATTGCTGCAGAAGCTTCACTCTAGTAAAGAAGGAGAAGGAGAAACTTGCTGTGTGTTACCCTATAAGCAAGGCTGTCATCCTTGCAAGGATGATCCTTGAGGAGCTGGGCTAGGGACACCTTAAAATGTAAATGGACTACTTTTAGCTGTGCTGGTTGATGCTTCTCCACACATAAAGCAACAATCACTTCTTGACACAAACCCTCTTTTCAAGCTAAGGACTAGGTTTTACTAAAAGAGAGTATCTTGAAAAATTGATGCACAAACCCATGGTGGTGTTAGTCACTCCTCTACCGATGTTCCAGATCTTGCCACATCACAGGTAATGTGTCTCACCTGACACTGAGGCAAAGCTGGTCCTACAGTTTGAGGGCAGTCAGAGGGCTGCAAAGGTAATTACATAGATAGACAATTACAAAAGAAATGAAGCAATAAAACCAATCTTGTGATGCATAGATCCTCAAACAACAATAGAGTGCTAGAAGCAAAGGAATATATTAGAATAAAAACAGTTAGAAAAGTAATTTGTGCCAGCTTTTGCCTCAAAAGTTTACAAAAGATTCATTCTACCTTCATGGTAGATATTCTTCAGGTGTTGTTTGTGCTAAGTACTTAGTTCTGGAAATTTAACTGGCTGCTTCAAACTACCGTGCCCAATCTTCCCAAATCTTTTCCTGCTGCATGAGTTAGTGTGCCATGCTGTGAAAGCTCTGTTGTAATCACAAACCATTTTTTCCAGAGAAGGGAATCTGGCAATGCACAAACATTAGATCTCAGAGAGTACTCTGCAGAGCAGTGAG
This sequence comes from Eulacestoma nigropectus, assembly GCA_013397775.1. NCBI lineage: Eukaryota > Metazoa > Chordata > Aves > Passeriformes > Eulacestoma > Eulacestoma nigropectus. Next base: position 371,438 of record VZTE01002684.1, read on the forward strand.
AGATTCCATGCACCAATTATGTAGCAGCACATACATGGGAGAGGAGAAAATATCTCATTTGATTCCATGGATTCAATTCACTTTTAACACTGATTTGTGTGTTCAGGTCTAGTGCAGATGAGAAATGCCAAATATTGTGCTAGTCCAAGTATTGTGTACTGGGTAACACTCAGTCTAAGGCAGCTTTAATTGTGAAAATGATGTCAAAACATCTTCTTCAATCTGATGTGGAACCCATAGAACCATAGAATATGCTGAGTTGGAAGAGATCCATCAGAATGGAACCCTGTGCACAACAGCCCAAGAATCACACCATGGGCCTGAGAGCACTGTTCAAATGCTTCTTGAACTCTGTCAGGCTTGGCGTTGTGACTGGGGAGCCTGTTCCAGTGTTCAGTCACCTTCTAGGTGAAAATCCTTTTCCTGATATCCAATCTAAACCACCCCTGACTCAGCTCCTTCACATTCCTTTGAGTCCTGTCTCATGATAGAGTCCTGTCTCCTGTGTCATGAGAGTGAACGGATGAGTACCCTCCTCTCAACTGCCCCCATGAGGATGTTGAAAATCACAATGAGGTCTCCCCTTAGTCTTATCTTTTCCAGAACAAATCAAGTGACGTCAGCTGCTGCTCATAAAGATTCCCCTCCAGACCCTTGACCATCCTCATGGCCTCCTTTGCACACTCTCTAATGGCTGAATGTCTTTTTTTATATTGTGGTGCCCGGAACTGCCCCCAGCACTCGAGGTGAGGCTGCCCCAGTGCAGAGCTGAGCGGGACAATCCCTTCCCTTGCCTGGCTGGCGATGCTGTGCCTGATGCCCCCCAGGACAGGGTTGGCCCTCCTGGCTGCCAGGGCACTGCTGGCTCATGTTCACCTTTCCGCTGACCAGGACCCTCAGGTGTCTTTCCACAGCTGCTTTCCAGCCTCTTGTTCCCCAGTCTGTGCACAGAAGCAGGGTTGCCTCATCACAGATGCAGAATCCAGAACTTTCCCTGGTTGAACTTCTTATGGTTGGTGATTGTCCATCTCTCTAATTTGTTGAGGTGTCTCTTCAGGACTTCTCTGCCCTCAAGGGAGATGAGAGCTCCTCCCGGTTTAGTGACATTGGCAAACTTCCTTAGTATTCCTCTGAGTTCTGTGTGCAAGTTGTTAATGAAGGTATTGAAGAGAACTGGGCTGAAGATGGAGCCCTGCAGAGCCTCACCAGTGACAGGTCACCAGCCTGTAAGCAAGTCCTTATATATTTCTTTATTAAGTGGATTTACACTATACATTATTTCAAATTAAGCAGCTAAGGCATAAATGATGATAACTATGAATGCAGTTGAGTTTTCAGGTGAAAACTAGTCCAGAAATCAAGGTATCTACTTTAGATTTACAAAGCTCCGAATTAATTGCTAGATCCCTATTGAGAGCTTCAAAATAATTACCAGTACTGATGCTAAAATATTCTGGCAAGCAGAGAGCTAGTGTTAGGTATTATTAAGTGCTACTGAAAGCAGAAGAAGTTGTAAAAATTCTTTCAAGAATGGAGTCTTATCATTCCCCAGATTATATCTATAATCTTGCAGATAGTATGCCAGGTTTCTTTCTGATGGTTGCTAAAAACTACTAGAAGCTCAGAAAGAGCCTGATTTTTTCACTTAAAAAGTACTGGAGAGTTCCAATTGACCTCAAGCCCTGTGTTGACATAATACAGCTTGTAGTTAACTGTCAAATTTTTTAGAGACTTGTATATATTTTTAAAATGTGTTTTATTGCCTAAGTGGCTAAATATATAGATTTTTATAGGAATACATGCGTGTATATAGCCTGGTCATTCTGTTACAAAATATATTGAACTAAAATTTTATGTTCATATATTGACTTAGAAATGCATTCAAATTTTTATTCAGCCATTACCTCCTCCAGATGTTATTTTCTCTGACATTTTAAAATATGTATATAAGCCATTTCTAAGCTTTCCCTCAATACAGTATGTTTGGACTCGTCTTAATTAAATAAGTTTAAATAATTTATGTTTAAACAATCTGTATTTTCTGGATTGAGGCAAAAGTTTTGAAAAGCTTATCTGCAATAAATTTTATTGAAAGCTAGTATGAGAATAAAGTGATTTTCTAAAATTGTTTACTGTGGTGGGTTTGGATAGAATCATTGTCATTCTCCTTTTTTTCTTTTGGATTTTTGCTAAACAAATTAATTTTCTAGGGACCTAAATTAATTATAAGACCCCATCCTCTCTTATCACCCTCTTTTCCCTCATGTGTATCTCTAGTGTTACAGATAGAATTCCCAGTGCTTTTATTCTAAACATAGCTTTTCGAATATTATTTTCTCAAAGTGACCAAGGAATACTGAAATCAATAAAATAATCCTGTCCACACTATGGGTACCAAACCAAGTTGGTTGTTCAGTGCTTTTTTGGGTTTTTTTTTAGGTTTTTTCTTTTTTTTTTCTTTTTTTTTTTTTTTTTTTAATTTAAACGCAATGTGTATGTTAGTATGAGAACAGATAAAGGGCAGACTGGCTCCAGGCAGAGCTGGGCAGGGCAAAAACAGTCGCATTTCTGTGTTGGCTCCACATCAGCAGCCTTGGCCGTAGCAGGCAGGAGATCAGGGAGACTTGACTTCCTGGAGTGAATACCTCAGAAGTCAGAACTCTCTGCACTGGTGCCCAAACCAGGAAGATTTCATCCTGAGTGTGGTATCACTCCAGTACGATTCCCATGGCTCCAGCTTAAGCTAATCGAAGTCAACCAAAGGGAAATTCCCCCCTTTGCCTCCCTTGTGCCAGCACAAGCATTTGTATGGCTGGGTGGGGAGCCAAGGCACTTCTAGATAGAGACTGCTTGGATCAGGGAAACAACCCGTGGGTAACATAACATAACATATAACATAACTTAACATAAAATAAAAAGAAAAAGGTGAGTTTTCTGCATTTCAGCTCTGCTTCCACTGCAGAGGTAGAGGCGAAAGGAGAGATCAGACTATGGTGAACTTAGAAATGAGCATTTGCTTATCAGACCTCAGGCGTGGAGGACCATGTTGTCTCTTAATTTTCTGTGTGGAGAGAAAATCTGCCTCCAGGCTTCACATATATTACGTGCTTTCCTTTCTCCTACTATCATCTATTTGTGGCCTGTATATGGAGACTTTTTAGGTGGAATTCAACACTAGAATGACCAGAACAAAAACAAAGTGAAACTGCATTAACTGAAGCATTTAGGAAAAGAGAGAGCAGTCAGAAGCCGAGAGCTTGAAAGCAATCAGTAACGAGCCAGAGAGCCAGCAGCTTAATTCCAGTTTATATCTGGCAGTCATGTGCTAGGTTTGCACAGATAAAGAGAAAGGAACCATTTTGATCGATAGCTGTGTTAGTCAGTATAAATGTGCTGTAGTAAGGGAAGGGAAGTGAGGTTTCTTTTCACAATGTAAATATAAGGTTGTGGCAAAATTATGTGATTCCCCAAATGGGTGGTTTCACACACTTTTATAAATCTAACTTCTGGTTTGGGAATGCAAGTTTTAACACATTTTCTCAGAGTGGTTTTCAAGGTGTATAGAGATGTTGGGTTGGACAGATGTTGTAGGGGTTCCAAGTGAAACAAGCATAGAAACATTATCAACAATTACGTAGCAAATGCAAAATCCACAAATAACTTCATCCTTTTTGGATCACCTGAACTGATTTCTCTTTCTTTTTTTAATAGAAACTTAAAGCTATTGTTGTTGATTACTTCTTTTTCAAGTACATAAACTATGAAGAAGGATGTAAAACTTAACAAATTAAAAGAGAGACTTTGTAGACAAATGTAGTTTTATACAGAAGGACATTGAGGTAGTGATAATATCTGTCCTTAAACAGTCCATTTACCTAAGCGAGTGTTTTTGATCCAAGGTGAGAGAACTGCCCAGAAACAAAATTCAAAATCTAATTAAATTAAGTGCATACATGGATGACCTCTTTCTGACAGTTTGAAGTAAAAGGTCAGAAGGTCACACAGCAGAGCAGAAGTTAATGAAATGAAACCCAGAATCACCAAAGCTAATAAGAACAGAGATCCAGGGCTTCTCTTGCTGTGTTCAGCCATGTCAAGCAGCATAAATAAGGGTGCAGACCCAATATATGTAAAAAAAATGTAATCACATTTCATAACATAGTGAATAATTTCATGTTTCCAAAGAAGTAAAAAAAAACCTCAAACTGACAAAAGAAAATAAAATGACACCAGAAAACTTTTCTACAGAAGTCTAATTCAGACTTTAAAAAAACACCTTCTCTTTAAGTACACAATATAAAATAAAAATAGGTTATTAGAAACATTGTCTTGAGCCACCACTGCAAGTTTCTTAGATTTCTTGGACACCTATAAAGGTCAGTTTATCTCCATTACTTGGAAAGGAAAACAGAATGTCCAAAAGGCTGTTGAGCACTGGAAAGATGAGGTGTCATAACATGGTACGTGACAAGATGAAAGCACATCTTTGTTTTATTTTGATATGTATTCCTGACCTGCAGCATGGTGCTTCAACATTTATAAAAACTCATATTGAATTATCTGCTCACATGTGCCCGCTGGCCTCTCCAGAACATTTATCCCTTTTCTGGCAAAATATAAACCTTCCCACATTCCTTCTGTAACCAGAAAAACATAATATGATATTGTCAGAAGCAAAACTCTTTCTTTTTTAAAATAACCATCATAGATTAAATACACCAAACCAGTTGAGACCTGCCACAGAGCCAGCTGTGTTTACCAGCTGTGTTTACCAATTGACAATAAGACAAAATTACTGTGCAGATGAATCACCCCAAAATGTGGTTTTCACTTTTCAAAAAAACATGTGATTGATTTAAATTTGTAATTTCAATTTTATTGAGTTTTCGTTTTATCAAGACTACTAGAGGTAACATATAAGGTTTTGTTAGATAAATTAGATACAAGTTTTCTTAAATACATGAAAGTGCAACCTTCAGCAGCTTGATGCTCAAAGTAGTTTAACTTCAGTGCATACCATGCTAAAGGAGCAAATATCTTGAAGGCACCTTAGGGATTGAGTGGTTACATGATTTATTTTCTGAAGGACGTTACAGAGACAAGGAAATACCCAAGTAAACTGTTGCAATTTTTAAAGTAGTGTGCAATATATGTCATAGATGAATGAAAAATCTCCATGTTCTAGAAAACCAAGAGGATTGAGGTTTACTAATATTACTGCAAATGTCAAAAGTTTCCACTTCTTTCAAAAGTTTAAAAAAAAAAAAAAAAAAGAAAGAGAAAAAACCCCCAACACAATAAAAGCCAAACAGAAGAGTATTTTCTCAAGGCTTGTCTAATCAGCATTTGATAATAGTGGAGATTTTAGCCACACTTTTGGTTAACTATTGGTTTACATTGCAAACGACAGTTGCTGCTTGTTTAAATATTACTTTTGCAGGGGCAGGGAAAGAAAACTTTAGGGATGCCATAATTCTGCAGAGTTTACAGATCTTTAAATGCTGGTGGTTGAGCTGATTAATGAACACATCTGTAAGTTAAATTCTCAGAGGCTGTTTCCATGCTGGCTGAAACCAGAAAGTGTTGGAAATCTATTGAGAAGTTTTAAGATTCCCAGTTCAAAAATCCAAGACACACATACTTGCCTAAGGATCTGAATGGAGTTATTTGAAATCAGATTGCTGCCACCAGTCTATTCATATTCAGAGCTACAGAATTTGCCAGCTTAGGATAGGTTTATTACTTATGAGATAGAGTCACATTGTGCTCTGTTCAGTCCAAACCACATGATAAGCATAAGGGATAGAGTTGTGGGGTTTTTTCTGTAATTTGTCCTTAGCCTGCTTTCACTTTATGTGAGGTCCCATTGCTTACAGCAATCAAGAAATACATGACTATTTCCAGTAGAATAAGGCAGCACCTGACTCCGGCATTCGATTATATTCCTGATGATTAAAGTAAAAGGAGTAATTGAAATTCCAAATGATGCCAGAATCAGAGTAGGATTGAAAAGACTACTCTACTACAAAGTAGGAGAATGAAGAGCTAACATAATTTCAGTGGATAAAGCCAAATTAATAGTATAATACTTTGCATTTTTTGTTAATGGTTTCCTGGCTTTAATAACTTTAGAAATGTTACAGTAAACTTATTTTCCTTTTCAAATAAGCTTTTGGAAAAGTAAGAAGAAAGACTATTCTAGTTTAATTGACCTTGTTCTCTTGTTGCACCAAATGCTTTTAGAAGGAAAAGCCAATCTGATGGGAAGGTGGCATACAGGAATTTCGGAATGTTTTCACACCCTTGAATTCCTTATTAATCATAGGTTATCTTATCAAGCACCATTCTCCTTTTGGGTCCAATTCAAGTTTTAAGATATGACCAGCTCAGGAGCCATGAAAATCACAGTGTTTCCTCCAGAAGCGGCACCATGTGTTTGATTGAACCAGACTCTTTTAAGCCCCATTTGTATCTAGCTTTGTTCTGGCTACAAACATCATGAGAATACTTTCAGCTCTCAGGGTAAAAGAATTATTGAAGCAAGATTATTTTTATTTCTTTCAAGTGCATCCTAGCTTGTCATGTGGCCAGGTAAATCCAAAAAAACAATAAATTAACTAACAACGTGCTTTCCAGTGAGAAGCTTACCTTAACTTACTTCACATTCAAAACCTTTTTTCACAGTCTCTTTCAACCTTTGATGACAATCTCTAAAACTGAAAGAAATGCATCACCCTATTTGTTATTCCCTCAATCATTTGAGAGTGGTGCTTACCTATACTGTCATGGCTTTAGAGAGAGACATGAATTTATCTTAAACAAAAGATAAACCTGAGCGAAAAAATATACGTGAATTTATTGGCTAAATCTTCACGCAAGGGCCGAGTAGCATGTCATTGGTCTGAATACCTCTTTTCTAAGACAGGAAATATATACGAAATAAGGAGCAGCTATAACTAATAAAGCTTGTCCTTAGACTGAATTTCAGACCTTGGTCTTTGCAGTTGAAAACCAATTCTACAATTTCAATTGAAATAATGTTTCTTACTGGATTTTAAGATAAGATGCTTTGTGTGAATCAGTACTTGACTGGAAGGTCAGAGTGCTATTCACCTTGATTCACTCATTTTCAGCAAGTGACATTGGCTTGTTGAGCGATTGGTAATCTTAAGATTTATGGAAAAAATTTAATATTTCACATATTTAGGATTACAAAAAATTATAATGAATATATATTCAGGAAAAGATATCAGTGGTCAAACTATGTTCCTCATACATTCTGAAAAATTTTTCTGAATTTCTTAGGCTTTTTCATCATGGTGAAGGGTTAATAGTAAAAGAAGTACTACATTTGATTCACTCACAAAAAAACCTTGGCTAATGTAAATGCTTCAATCAAATCATGTTTGTATTTTGACTAAAGAGTTCAAATTCAGCATTGATTTAACTTCACTAGTTTCTTTGGTCCTTTTGCAGAACTAAATTACTAATTTCATTTACTAGGTGGCACATTTAGTTACCATACAGCCAGGTCCTGAAACCATTCCAGAATCTCATGCCAGGAGACACTGAGATGCACATTCATTTTGAGACTGGTGCTGATCATTCTTAGCCCAGCTTCCATCCCTTTATCATTGATGAAAAAAATAAATTATTTAAGTAGATACACTTTTCAGGCTTTTATGCTGTATGAGCCTTCAATGTCATGAATTCCTTCCAACTCACCACTAGGGGTATAGATAAGGCATGCCCTTATATATGACATAAAAAGACATTATCTTTGTTTCTTTTATTAATTTTTTTTTTTCAATATGTAATTTGCTGAAAAACAAAGTAAAAGATGACTGGGGTTTTTTGTGCAGTTGATAAAATGAGTTTCCTTTCACCAATTTGTTTTCATATGTGAAATAATTTACTTTTAATAAACACTGTTCCCTATTTTCTTCACATTGCTGCTTCCCAGAGTGTTGTTAGAGTTTGAAATTAGAGCAGTTCACTATAAAAGTTGAAGATAATTGAGAGAACATCTACATTTATAATGAAGTACTACAAGTTATCAAGATAATGTGAAGCTGAGGGAAAAGCTAAGATGGAGGCAATATGATAGCTTGAGGAATTCAAAGGTTCCAATGTAAGAAATATTATAGAAGCCCAGTGTCTTGTAAAAATATTTAACTAGAGAAAATACAGAAAAAATTTACTTCAATAACAATGTTTCTTCCAAACTAAAATAATCCGGAACATAACAACATTTTCTGGATTTAGTTTAACAGTAGAGAAGATTCAGAGTAAATTGGACAAAAATTACTTTTTTTTTTCCTTCATCATATTCCATACATGTCCCCGGAAATATGCACTGATGGCTCAGTGCTTCCTTTGGTCATTTGGCAGAAACTGACCTGTTCTAGGTCCCAAATGGATGTGTTTATGCGAGGAGCAAAGGGAAACAGTTAGTGAAAAAACAGTATTCCCAGAGAATGAGAGAAAATGAAGCTGCCAGACTCAGAGATACTTTAGTCACCTCTCACAGGTATGCAGTGGACTGCCTAGTTGAGCCACCGTTTTACTACAAATGCAGAATAAATCATATTGAAAGCTGAGATAAAAGACTGTATAAAAGAAAATCTGTAATGCAGAGCTACTAATCAAAACCAATTCTCTTGACTCTGCCAAACCACCTTTCTTAGCTTGTGTCTGTTAGTAAGTGTGCAAAATCTAAAACACAAGTCAGATGACAGCAAAAATAGGCAAAATGCCCACACAGAAAGGATATACTGGGGATAACCGATTACACAATGATTTGATGGTTTGGGGTGATAGTATCTAACTAGAGGAAGGAGATCATTTGGCCAGCTGGAAAGAATTGGAAAGGAAAAGCATGGAAGGGTTTAGGGATGAAGGAAAGAAGAGTTAACAAAGTGTGGAAACTCAGTTGAAAAATACGTAGTTAAATGATGAAAGCTCTTGGATCAGACAACTAATGTAGGCAGAGGAGTAGTAGTTAAGGTATAAAAAAACTTCAAGATGCCATTAATACCAAACAATCAATTGTTTCTGAAAATAAATTTTTGTTGGATGGTGTTAATAAGCCTTAAAGTTCAAAGGAAAACCTGGCCACAAAAGGTGTCAGAGTATGCAAATCTCCATTTGAACCATGAACGCGGGAAAGCCTCATTCCTAGATTCTTTTTCACCATCATGACAAAGTAATGCCTGTTACATGGTAGTATGGTGTATAGTTCAATATAAACTTCTAGCTCTTTAAACTTCCTGGAAAATTAAAGTTGCTCTATAGGTAGGGAAGTATTTTAAGTATTTTTTACTGATTTTTGTTGTTGTTGCTTTAATCTCTTGTGCATATTTTGATGCACAAACTTTATTTTCTTTTTAGTTTTTAATGGCTTGTTTTCTTTTATTCTCCATTTTATTTTTTTTCCTTACTTTATTTCATCAGCACTATGAAGGAGAACAAATCTCTTCAAATGAGAAAATCATTCTCTGAAGAGCAAAGCAGAAGTTGGCTCACTTTGGAGCTCACTATTCATGAACCACAGAGACTTTCCAAGATAACTGCCCCAGCTGATTGCCGTTTTTAAGCATTAAGTAAAGTCCATAAATTCTATTTCAAAGTTGAAATTTGCAATGGACTCCATTCATAAAACTGTCATGGTAGGTTTTCTAAGAGCATTTCACCCTGATGTGCAGAATGCTTCCAAGCTGAGTGAATGCTGAGTGGGTCATACGTATCAAAGCTTTCTCCTTTATAGACAGATGGTCAACTTGCCATTGGATTGAGAGAAGGCACGGGGAGAAGTGTTAGCTCAGAAGTTCCAGACTGCAATGAAGCTGGTTCATAAAGAGCTGATCTATGCTTTTTGCTGACTGCTCAGAATCCATTTTAAGAATGTGACCTAATTCCCGTCTAATCCACCAGGCTTCAGTGTGAGCTGGAACATGCCATGTGTCTGAAAAGGAGCTCTTCTCTGGCATGAAGCAAAACAACTCATGAGTGGGAGTTAAGAGAGCATGGCAAAAGGAAAGAAATTTCTGCCCTATTAAATTTCCTCTTTGCTTTTGTATTAAAAAACATAACTCGTTTCATGCCTTGAAAAATGGTTATGTCAGGCTGATTCTTAGTTGATAGAAATTGCCACAATTGTGACTCATGTAGATCTACAGTAATTTCTGATTTACTTATACCATGATCCTTTATATTAAGTAGAGGAGGAGATGTATAATGTATAGATTGGATAAAGATCATCACACAATGGCAGCATTCTAGTTCTCCTTCTGTACTGAATTTCTTGGGGTTTATTGTTTTATGGTTAATTTCCAGTCAGTTCCCTGCAAGAGTTTTAAGTCTCCTTTGTCTTAACCAGAGGTCAAACTTCTTGGGGAAAAAAAAATCTAGAAACAGAAGATGCTATAAAATAGTTACAGAAAATGAAAATGAAAAAACGCACATAAATGTCTGCATTAGAACCCAAATTTCTACTCATGCAATCACAGTGGAAATACAAGACTTGTATAATGTGGTTTGCCAAATACTATCAATGTAACTTTAGAAATTCTAGTGTAGATCAAGGTTGTTATTTTTCATCTTCTCTCTGATCAAGTAAAAATAAAGTGTTCGCTTCTTTGGTTCACAACCAGAGCTGGGAAAAAGCTTGACTTAAACTATTCTAAATATACTATGGTAAAACCTATTAGCTTTATAAATTTTGTGGGAGGTTTCTGTTTAGATACAATCTATAAACTATATCATTATAGTATTATGCGGATTAAATAAGTATGAGAAATTTCATGAACTATAGCTGTGTTAAATTATTCCAAAAGAATGTGAACTTCCCAAGAATGTTCTGTAGGAGCTGTAGGAGTCCGCTGGGTACTATTCACTTGCCAGGCTGTTGGCATTTAAAAAATGGCACCAGGGCCATCCCTTTCTAATGGGAAGACTGGATTATGATTTTTTTTTTTTTTTCCCCCCACTTGTGCCTACTCAGATCCCCTCTTCTTGAAGACTTCTTGACTTTTTTGGTAAAGATTGCATAAAATCTGTCTTATTTTGTTATATAATAGACTCCTGTTTCCAAGGTCAAGTGCAGGTCTTTGAGGAACACAACCTAGACAGTATTCATACTAGAAAAATTAATACTCTCATTTACTTGTGTCCCCCTTGCTCTCCCAGAAAACACTTTCTGGATTTTTCTAAAAAAGGAATTCTATTTCTTATGGAAAAGTTTTAGTCCTCACTCTGACAAATAGTGATACAGGGTTTTATTTTATATATTAAGAAAAGCAGGATCAGTATTCTATTCTATTCTATTCTATTCTATTCTATTCCAATATATGACCAAAAAATTTCATAATCATTTTTTCCTAATACATCTTACAGGAGCTACTGCTGAATCCAAGAAGAAAGTTACCTTAAACGTAAAGAGAAGTATTTTGATTATGCTCTATTATATAATAGACAAGAGAACTAGTGCAAAGACACAAAAGGACAAGAAGAAAAGTACGTGCAGGAAGAAGATTTTTGGAACACGTATGACAATGTATGTGTTCTAGAGAAGAAAAAAATGCATCTCCTTAAATTGGTGATGACTTTTCTCATGGTCCTGAGAGGGTTTTGAAACATAAATCTCTGTGCACTGCATAGGGTTTCAGACTCAGAAGGCCTGAAATTTATCTGTCCTTTTACTTAATATTTCCTATACAGAACTCCTTTAAGTTCCTTCAATTTCTTTAAGAAGCATGTTTTCCTGGCCTAAATCTTTTTTACGTTCCCTGAAGTTTATGGTGTCTATCACATAATAAGCATTTTGAAATAGTGCTGAAGCTTAGGCTCTAGGGAGAAATTTGTGATTTTTTTTTTCTGTTTTTAATGCAGATGAGTGTGTTTGTATACGTGCATGTGTGTTATTTACTGTGCTGAATTAAAATTACATTCTCACAGCAGTTAGAGGAGGGAGAGATCTACTGTTTTCAAGGTGTTTTCTTTAAAATGCAGGATGTTTCCTCTTAGTCACGGGACAGATTAGACAGAAAGTTATTATATTTCATCTTAACAAAAACACCCCTACAGATTTTCTCATAAAAAATACCATTCTTGCTTTTCCTAAATACCCTTTTGGGTGAGCATCAATACACAGTCATCTGTCATTTCAATGCATAAACTCTTTGCAGTTGATTTTATGTGCACAGAGAATGTAAGAGATTTTGTTATTCCATGTAATGCATCAATGTACCTGGAGATACTTCAATGTTTTGCTGGCAGATTACCTTTAGATTCTACATATTTTTTTCATTGGTAACAATGGGTTTGCCTGGATTTTCCAGGGCCATGGACAAACTTTTCCAAGTGCAATATGCACAGTTGCTTTTCCTATAGATTTTCTAACCGTTATATCTCCGTTTTTCCTCTGATCCATCTGCAGAACCAGTTGAAACTTCGGATGTTCCTGACTTTAACAAGGCATGTAAGTCATGCCCAGTTTAAAGTAGTGGCTTTAGCTGTATTCTTACCATTTATTCTTAAATACAGGCTTCAGGTGAACAATGCCAAGAATAAGATGTCTTCTAGTGCTAGAGTAGGGAGCTTGATTCTGTTCTATTTCACCGTCTTAAAATCTAAGGAAAATGTCCAGCTGAGCCAGATCTGATTTGTTTCCTTTCAAAATGTCTCTGAATTTGCTCCTTGACAAATCTTAATGAATGGATAGGGATAACAAAATTATGTTGAAATGTAATGGTAGATTTTACGTTAAAATATAAAATCCTGTGGATGCACACTGTATGTATCTTGCACAGTTGGAAGCTTTCTTGCCAAGTAATGCATTGCCTGGTCATTCTGAAATGAGGCACAGTTTATAATGCTGTGTCCCTTATAGGTTTTCAACCAAGAATTCCAACTTGCCAAACTGTAATTTAGAATATGATGCTACTCTTTTTTAGTCTATTGTTTCATTCATTCAAATGCAAAACTTTTCTTCTGAGACCAATATTCTGCCTAAAAGTCAGACTCCCCTACAACAACAAATGACAGAAGTAGTTTCCATTCAGCATTGCATTAAAGTGAACAAATGTAAATTAGTGGTTAATTGGTCCAAAATGTTTCAATTATTTTTTTTAACTTTTCATTCCACAAAAAAACACTTACTCTTTTTGATTTTTTTTTTTCTCCTACCCTTCAGGAAATTAATTTTGAAAACCAAGCGAGAATTCCTCTTAATTCTGAGTTCTGATATTCATTCTTTACAGATAAGTACAGATCTCATGCAGAAGTTTTCCCTCACTGGTCTTTCTCATCCATCATTAACTACAGAAAAAATGGAAACAAATTATAACTCAAACATCACAGTCATAAATCACAGGCTATGTTTTAATTGGAAACACTTTTATAGATGGATCAACAAAATATCAGAACTATGATTGAATACTAGAGATCTAGAACTCTTCAGCCCAATAATCTCTGGATTTCATGCAATGACATGTCCTAGGTTCGTTAGAGTTATTCTCAATTATTTCCCCTGCAAATGCAATAGAAAGACTAATGGAAAGTGACTGTGCAGAACAGAAATTTAAAGAGATATGAGAAGATTGAAAAATGAGAATATTTAAGTATGTCTCTCTGCAAGATTTGTGACTAAAGATTTAAAGAAATAGTTTTATAAAATGTTCTGTTAAGAGTTATTATGATGATTTTGGAGACTAAATTCAGTCAACAAAATGTAAGGAGAGGTTTTCAAATCTCCTTTCTGTGTAAACCAAAATGCAACTTTTAACTACTGATACCTCCACAATTTTTTTAAGGATGCAGATCTCACAGCTGCATTCACATTGGGCCTTTGTCTTTCTCCTAAATTGATGGGATAACTGAATAATAGACTGATTCTCTTTGCCATCATGTGTCTTGCCTTGATTGTTTTGATAAAAAATGTATGTTTTAAGAAAACTGTTTATTTTCTAGTCCATTTACTTCAGATGCCTTTTTATTGATTTATAGGCTTCCTAACTGAAGTTACAGCAAAGACATAGGTTATTTAATCCCATCAAAGCACATAATTAAGGCTGCAAAATAAAATATTCTCAAATGAGACAAACCTTCTGTACTTCTGTTTTACTTGGACCATCTGTTGTCTCTTGAGAGCCTAGTAAAAAAAAAAACAACTTAAAACATTACATTGACCTAAATATCATTGCTATGCATAGGATATATTTTATTTTAAGTTAAGCTAAAACAATTCTCCTGGCTTAGTCACTTGTAAAAAACTTGACGTTTGCCAGTATAATTCAACTGGAAAGAGTGGACTTCCTTCCTTAGATAAGAGCGTGGACCCATATTATTCATTATTTATGTTCCAACAGCACTCTGTAATATCACAAAGGCTCTGAGCCTCCTGTGCTAGAGAGCACAAGCCCGTTAGTAGGTATGGGCTACATCCAAACCGTTTAGCATTTAATTTAAGTGCTAGGAGAATAAATTTAATTTAAAAAAAAAAAAAAGCCAACTAGTTATAAACATAAGAATAATATTCAAAGATTAAGGAGTGGAAGATTTTTCAAGTTCATCACACTGTATTAAATCTGTATTTAGGGAACTCCACAGAAATGGAAGATACTGGCTCAGCAGGTGGCACTGTTCCCTCAAAATCCATATATAGCTTTTTCTTGACAGATGTTTTGGGCATTGAGGTAGTAAAAGTTTTCTTTTGAAGATGTAAAAAATTCTTCATACAGTCTCTGTGGTGATTAAAGATATTGTACTTACAGGAAAATACACATAATATTGCCTCAGCAAGTAGATAGCAACATTGGGGAAAAATAATATGTAATTTTTTTCTTTTTGTGCATAAGATATTAATATTAATTTTTTCCCCCTGAATTTGGTGCAAAATACCTATTTTTTTTACGACTAAAACTTGATAGTTCATTTTTTTGTTGATGATAATAAAATTTATAAAATAAAATCCCTTCTGAAGTCAGACAAAAATAAATCATTAGAAAATCTGACACCAGATGGTAAGATTTTTTGGAAAAAAAAATATTATTTGCAATACAATTTTTTTAAACATATCAACATAAATAGAATAATCTCTTACATTTCTGAATCTGTAACATTCTAAAAGTTAATATTCACAAAGCACTTCAAAAAATGTAGTGTCTAAGAAAGTAGGGTAAGTGTTAATAACTGGTACTTAACTGATGTACTTGAATACATCACTGATGGATTCCATTTGCTCCAGTACTGCAGACTTTGCTTAGTTAAGCTTTCTTCAGGTACTTGCATTCAGAATTAGAGTTTGACTTACAAACAAAACAGTTGGAAGCACATTTAGTAAACTTCTTTGCAATACCACTGTGCAATATTCTTTTGTAATATATTCAATTAAACCTTTTTAATATTGAAAATAGCAATGAACTGCATGAACTTCACAACCAGAGCACAATGTAGTATAAACTGAAAAAGAATGTTAGCTCTGTAACACCCAATTTCATGAGTGCTTTCTAAACCTACAAAAACTTTAAAAATATAACTATTTTTATTTGCAATAACTCTTTTAGGCTAAAATTCAGTGTGTATAACACACCTTCAGATGAAGAAAAAATTTATTAGAGTGAAATAATATATAAAATTATTAAAAATTTTTTATTAGAATTAAATAATTTATAATTTAACTAGGTAGATTATTTCAATAGTTAAGCTTTTATTTAAAGCTTTCAAATTACTCAGGAGAGATATCACAGAAAATATTTTCTATAGTCAACATGCTAATGCTGTTTTTTCTGAATAGAATATCTACATATCACTGATCATCTCTTCTGAGATTAAAGGTCCTAATTTGGCAGTATATTTTTCTGAAGTGCTTTCATGAAAACAAAATCACATGATATAATAGGAGCAATATTGGAATGCTTGATCCCTTAATTGCAGTTGTTTATTTTTCCATCTTGCAATCCAAGCATTCAGGCACTTCATAACTTACATGCAGATTTTTCTTGTAAAATAAACCGTCACACGTGTAACCTATCACACTAAAAGTGAATGAAGCTTTATGGTAACTTTGAGGGTCTTTTATGACATAGAGAAAAGCCCATAGCTACCCTGGTGTTACAAATTGTTAAGAGTTGCTATTTGAATTCTTCTTAATGGATAACACCCAATAATTGTTTTCCTTTTCACTATGCCTGCAATCCGATATCTGTAAGAAATCTTAAATCTGAGTCAGCTTAAAATCTTTACTAAAATATTAGAGAATGAATAATAAAGCATCCAGTGTTTCTAAAAGCCATATGCCCTTATTTTTAATGTCCTGAAGTTCAAGCTATCCCCCAGTTTACAATAATATTAACTGCTTGGGTTCAACTTTTGGCTTAACTGTATAAGCAAAGCCAAAAAAGAGAGTATCCACACACTAACAAAGGTGATGATGATTTCAGAAGTGGTTTCAACTTTAAGTCTGAGAAAAATATGGCTCTATCATTAAAAGTAATTCCTCTGCTGGCACAGAGCTCCACAGCAACTGGGTCATGGTTGGTTCCCAATGGCTGGCCTTGGCAGAGGAGAAAACTGGGCCCAGGCTACATTTCATAGAATTAAGTGCAGATTCAAAATGCACTTCATGGAGAACACTTGGTTGAAGCTCAGTACTTCCTATTGCAACCCTTTCACATTAAGTGGTTCCACACATTGAAAGAAAGTAGAACAAAAATGGAGTATTTTAAAAATCCTATTTCACAGTATTAATTTATATTTACCTGAGGTTTCTAGAAATTGGTGAAAGCAGACCATTGCACAATCCTCTTGCTTTTGCAGTTTTTTTTCTTAAATCTCATTGCTTAATAATTCTTCTGATATTTCTCCATTGAAATAAAAGTAGCTTTGATTCTACCCATGGTTGATAGAAAAGACTTCTAAGTTATCTCATTTTGTACCTAGGTAATCTGTCATTGTCACAGGAATCTCTTCAACAGACAGATCAGCAATGATTCATTTCACAATTTGGGTCCTGTAATTCTGCTATTTCTTCCAAATTAGAAGTGAAAAACAATCACATATGAAACAAGAATAGAAGGATATTTATATGCACAGTGTCTATCTTGGTTTAGGGGTTTTTTTAATTGAAAAGCCATACATATTAGATACTTGATTGTTGGGAGCTAGCATATAAACATGTGCGCAACATTATATATAAAACATATTTGGTTGAAAGTACCTATGGTTTAATTTGCACACGATGAATGCTATCTTGTATTAAAAAGCTCATTTAAATTTGCAACATAGGGTTAGTTTCCTATGAAGGAGAGACAGACATAAATTTTTCCACCTGATGAATCAATTGATCCAGCTCTAATTCTAAACCCTGACTGTCATCAGTTTCTATGAATTTTGAAAACTAAACCTTTTTTTCTTCCAGAAATGAAAAGAAGGTAGTTCAATTTTTGGTGGGTTTGTTTGTTTGTTTGTTTTGTTTGTTTGGGTTTTGGATTTATTTTGGTTTAGTTCGGTTTTTTGGGGGTTTTTTTGTGCCTGCTAGACACCTGCAGTAATCTACTTGGGATTTTAAGTAGTAGGCTGCTTAACTTTTCCAATTTTTGAATATGAATGTTATAAGAAATGATAAGCTGTTGGACTGCAAAGTATACCTATACAATAAGCTTCAGAAAATATCTCAAAACATCATTAATATTGATAAAAAGCCAGGAGGAAACTGCCCTGTTTGAAAATATCGTCTTGTTGAAAAAACACACCTCTTTTTATCACTGCGGATAAAGGTCTTTGCTAAAGTGCATGTAATTTATGCACTGGTCGTAACAAATAGCATGTGGAATTCCGTATGCTGTGCTTCATAAAACTTACGTAAACTATGCCTCTATAGCAGACAGTGGAAACTCTGTTAGAATGAAACGTGCAATGAATGGAGTCCAGTGTTGGAAGGCAGTTCAAAGAAACTTTATCTAAGCAAATTGGAATGGCTGATTTCCTTGCAGTTTTACAGTAATTTTTAGGCATATGCCAAGTTTCTCAGGAAAACTTGTAGTAACTTTGAAATGAGGTAACACAAATATTGGTCTTCTCTACTTGGGAAAGTTTAGTAGTATGATAATATTTTTTTTACATTGTGAACCTTTCTTTAAAACCTCTTTGCACATAATTACTCTTTCCCCATAGGCAGAGGCTTTGAATATTCCTAAATTTAAACACTTTAGCTGCCCTAGTAACTAAAAAAAAAAAGGCTATCAAATATCCATCATTAAACATGTTAATAAATCCTATGCAATCATGTACTTCAAAGCCTTAATTCCAAGTACAAGCATGAAAAACTGCATCAACTACATAAAGAGAAGAAAAACTAAGAAATCCTTTTCTCAGCTAAACTATTATGAGCCTTAACTGAATTTATAGCTAGGTGCTATTTAATAGTGTTATAAAATAGTTCATGCTCAAATGTATTGTAAGAATTAGAAAATTCCCAAAACAGTTTTGCAAAGAAAAATTCAATAGTAATATTTTAATTTCTCCACTGTGGTGATGGGAGAATGGAGAGTATCTATCCAGTCCCACTCGAGGGCAATGGCAAAGCTGTTTTTAGAAGTACTGAATCTAATTCTACATTTCATCAACATGATGTAGTCTCTAAAACAAGAGCATTTTCAGTATCTGCCTCTCATCTCTCGTAGGAGCCATGAGACACATCACCACTTTTGGAGTGCCTGCACATCTTCAATTTTACAGTTTTCCCACCTGAACCAAAGAACAAAACAAGGGCATGGATTTTTTTAATGTATACAGGAATCACTACTAACCAAGAAAAACCCTAAGTACTTCCATCCAACCTTATTTGAAGGATTGCAGTGCTTTATCTCATATGAGTTGGATATTTCAAACATTTGCGAACACTGCAAAATAGAGAAATGTATTAAAAAAGCTGTTTCCTAGGCTAAGGCTATAGAAACAGTTTACAAAGATCTCGGGAACTCTCCACATATCTTAATTCAAAACTGTGAGGGATTTGTGGATTTGTGAATGAGAGGGGAAGGAAAAAAGACAAAAATACGACACCTAAGTTCCATAAATCAGTAACTAAATCTTGTAGTCTAAATAAGAGGAACTCATCTCATCTGTGAATGCCTATAGCTGAACACATGCAGTCTGTTGCAGTAGTGTCTCTTTGTACTCTATAGAGGCAAGTGAGTATCCTACAGTCTAATTCAAACATGTCAGGTCAGAAGAAGTCCCTTTCTCAAGTTATCCTTTTTTCTCTCCATTGACCATTAAATACACACATAATACCTAGCTTGGACATAAGCATCTAACTTCTGTATGCTCAAGTCAATTCCTGGGCAGTTGAAACTCTTCTCAAAATTCTCAAGTTTTTACATAACCTCTCTGCTTTCTGCAGTGAATTGTGTCTCTGATAGTCACCCAGCAAATGATAGCAATAAATCTGTTTTAAGTCTGAAATAGTGCCATGAAAGAATGATTAACATCTGAAGCAGTTTGTAAATAACCTTTAAGAAGCTCTTGTCCTGTAATCTTCAGCATCAGGTACTTTCAACACAAGAGGCTTTTGGTGGAGGAATTTCAGTATGGTACTGTTGTAGGACAATGTTAGCTTACCCTTTCTTTTTCACATGAAGAACTCAACTTCAGTAACCTAAAATGTTTTCCAAATGCACACTATAGGATTTGAATTTATGCTATGATATAATCCTCTCTCATGATTAAGTAATTCCATCTTGAGTGAACTCAGCATTTCAGTATACTGTTACGTTCGCCTTCCTGATACATTTTGGTTCATGGAAAAGCTTTAGTCATAGCTTTACAGATTTTTTTTGTGATAGAAAACGTAAGAAATTATATGTTTTTCTTCTATGCTTTTATAATATATTTTCTAATTAAGAAACACACTGTGATAGTAACACCAAGGCAGAACATCTCTGAAGTCAGTAGTATCAATTCATTGTTGCATAGAATTTGACCTCACAGGCCCAACACAAAATTTGTACATCTCAGTGAGCAAATCCATGCTGTTTGACATGATAGTGCAGCTCCCTTTTAGTAGTTACATTGTCTTTAATACAGATGTTCTGACTCCTAAAATTTAGTACCAACTTCAGTTTGGTCTCTGATTTATTCAGGCCCTTAAGAGGTAATGCAGCACAGCCCTACTGCAAACACCCACGTCTGATAGTACATAAAAACCATTTTATTAAGTCACATAATGTTTGCAGGCAAGCACGCCAGTCTCTTTAAGAGCCATGTACCTGATAATTCATGCAGTCAACACACATGCAACATCTGCTTCTATAAAGATTTAATACTCCATCCTTGTAGGATTTGGTTCTCATTGTTCTTAAAAGAAGTTAAAAGCAGAGAAATAGAAAACTGCGTAAGTGCAGAAAATAAGAGCATGTGGGTTTTACAAATAACAGATCTTTGTTGGTGAACTTAACACAGACATTCTTAATTAGACCAGGCAGAGTTACAAAACCAATGTAACCTTTGTATAGAATTCCTATGGAGAAGAAAGAAACTCCGTGAAGTTTCTGTCTTGATGTATTCTCTAGAGGTTTTCCTGCTTGTTAAAAAAAAAAAAAATATTTTTTCTCTAACTGTACTTTGGCTTTGCTGTTAAAAGACAGAAAAGTCACCTATACGTGGGTTACTGACAAGGTTTTTGCCACATTATAAGATTGAAAATGTCTCTGCTAAGTGTGTGCCTCCAGAACTCTCTGCTTTAGAGACTGCTTCACAAAATGAAGACAGATACATCCAAAACTACACCAATTTCACAAACATCAGTTTGCATGACAAAGAAGGTGCAAGAGTCGAGAAAGTGGGATAAATATTTCTTCCCAGGACAGCTGTCCCCACATTGGTCTTTCCTGTAAAGGACTTCAGAGTAAAGTCAGAATAATAGGTTTTGTAAAACTGTTATTACATTTAATACCCATCTTCTAAAAGTTTTATCATCTCCTTCTATTTCTTCTAACTCTAGATAAAAAAACTGATGAGAAATTTCCTTCCATTGAAGCAAAATTTAAATTGAGTTGCAACAGTTTCATTTATATCAAAAATAGCAGTCACAAAAACTGAAGACCTGTTGTTGAGTTTATAGTATCACATAAGGTTAAGTATAGAAAATGTGAAACATGTTTTGCAGTGTTATGTAGCTTTAGGATTCCTCACAGTCAGAACTTTTTGGACAATGTAGAACATGTTTGCTCACTAGAAAGAATTGTGATGGAAAACCTAATTCCACAGTACCAACTATCTCAGGTAGGTATTCTTCATTCTGAATTCTATGTCTTTATCACCCCTACCTGATAAGTTTTTGCAAAACAAGAAAGCTACAATAATGGCAGTCTACATTTGAAGCACCCTTGAGCTCAATGCAACCAATACGC
Source organism: Eulacestoma nigropectus (assembly GCA_013397775.1). Lineage (NCBI taxonomy): Eukaryota > Metazoa > Chordata > Aves > Passeriformes > Eulacestoma > Eulacestoma nigropectus. The sequence goes on from VZTE01002684.1 coordinate 392,848, forward strand.
GGTTGCTGATGAAGTGCAGTGTCAGCAAATTCATTATCAGTGAATCACTAATGGGTAGGATACAACAACCTACAGTGTTGTGAGAACTTGTACAAGTGAAGCCAACCGGATTTGATTCAACCTAGCTCTTGTTTTTATCTACTGCTGTCTACTCAGAAATTCACTGTGGTGCTACATTTCTGCTTTATCAATGGAACAGTCTCTTGCTATTTAAACATACTCTGCAATTATTTTGGATAGTACTGCAGGGGTATGTAGTCTGACATTCTAAGACAGAACTTAACCAGAACATGTGGACTGGAGATTTCAGAAAGTATTCTAGGATCTCTGAAAAGAATCAGGACAAATTGTTTCTATCTTTCATCCAAAATGCAGCAAATTGAGATCATCAGCTAGTATAAATCAGCAGAACCCCACCAAACTCGTTAGCGCTCTTCTGGTTCACATCTGCAGACAATCTGCATAATCATGTTGTAACATGTAATAGTTATATTATGTTCTCATGATTCCTCTTTAGCTGGATAGAAATGGCTTTGCTGTCCACAAAAATGTTAATGCCTTTAGAAAATTCCCGTTCCATGTTAGGGCAAGCCTAAGACTAAACTTCTATGTATAATATCTTGAAGTTTTTTGGTTCAGATGCAAGTGGCAAATGAAACTGATTTTTGTGGTGTTTCCAGACAATCATTTTTGTTTCTTTTCTTCTTGGTTGAATGAAATGTTTTCAACTTCTTGAAGAACAAATTGTTATTTTCAGATATAAACCACTGCAGATTAAAGCAAATGAAAGAAAAGACTGTGTTTTGTTAAGACATTATGGGGTTATATTCCATATTCTCTGGCAGACAGAGTGGGGAGAAGGATTCACATGTCCTGCAAACCCCAGGGGAAACCAAGTCATTTTTTATGATGGGTGATATTCAGCTTAACAAACAGTTTTCTATAATTTAAAATGGCTTCAGAGTTGCATTGCTTTCCTTCCTCACGCCTCAAACTCTTCTTAGCAAAAAACAGGAGACATGAATTTTATCCCATACTACAAGGTGAATGGAGACAGAATATGAACACAGGGTTTTTACATCGGTTGAGTTCACTAAAAACTGGACAACTTGTCTCTTAATAAATTGATTTTGTTTGTTGGAGAGTGTGTGCGATAATCTATTATCATTCAGAGGTGTCTTGCAATATTTACATTTCTGACTACTTATACTATGTAACAACCATCCTTCAAAGAGAAGGGAGTGGCTTAGAAATTCAGGAACAAAACTTACCTATGGTAGAGAGATTCAGGTCCAAGTCTGTTTTGCTGTTTTTCTCATAGATATGAGAATTAAAAGACCCTTCCAAAGCAAACAGCCTCACCAAAGTAGTCTAAGTACTTCATCATCATCATCATCCTCATCATCATTGACTTTGTTGGATAAATATACTTAGGATCTGCTAGCACTTCCATAATTTGAAATAGGGGTTTCTTACTCTGTTGATACATGTAGCTAAAAGCAGCACTGGAATATCGATACCATTCCTGCTCCACCAGAGTGCTTCAAAACCCTCTGCTATTTCCTACATATTGCTTTAAATCAAAGCCTTGTGCAGTTGGAAACCCTTCAAGGTCTCATATGTTTAACAATAACTGGCTGTCCCATGGGGTTTTTTTCCGGCAGCAAAAGTAATTGCCAAGCCAGGCTGGCAAGCTTTCAGATCCTGACTGTTATCTCTAAAGGATCAACGCTCCTCATGCCTATGCTTTCAGAGAGACAGGAAAAATTAGCTTCAAAATTTCAAAAATCAGTGATTATTTTATGGCAACTATCAGCCATCCCAGAGCTGCCACTTGAAATTTGTATAGATTGATAGATATGTAAAAATGTATAAATATATATATATATGGCTAAGCAACCAAATTAGACAATGGGGAAAACCCCAAAGTTTAGGATACCAGTTCTTATTGTTTCCTTATTGTTGTACTTTTATTGCTTTATTTGCTCCAAAATTGTCCCAGAAGGCAGTGCTGAGCACCCAGGGGTTAAGACATGTTGCAGTGGCTCCATCCCAGTGCTGACTTTCACTGAGGCCTTGTGGCCTTGTCCAGTGCAGTGAAGGATTTAGGATGACCACACCAAGACTGGCAGAAAGTGCACAGCTTTCTGCTAAAGCCAAGACTTGTTTGCAACAGCAAAATAGACAGTATAATATTTATAGAGAAATTTCATGAGTCTTACTGATTCCTATATATGATAATATTTTGACTACATTCTCACAGCTGTTCCTTTCTCTCAATGAAATTTCATCAGAGTGCTGTGATATATATTGTCATTTCTTTGCTAATGAAGGTGTGGCTGTCCTGCTTGAAGAACTTTGTGAAACTGGTTTAGTTTCAGTATAATCATATAAACATAGAATCAGGGAAGATTCTATGGGAATCTTTGGGTTGGAAGACATCCTTAAAGGTCATCCAGTCCAAGCTCCCTGCAATGACAGGGGACATCTTCAACTAGCTCAGGCTGCTCAGAGCCCTGTCCAACAGGCCCTTGAATGTTTCCAGCAATGGGGAATCTACCACCTCTCTGGACAACCCTCTGGGAAGCTCTGGAAGCTCTTTTCCATTATTGGGAAAAGGTTTTGTCTCTGAATCTTGATTCTCCTATTTGCCTCTGCACTTGAAGCCTATTATTTTTAAGCCACAACATGACATAGGTATTTTCTAAGTTACAAAGAGAAGAAACACGGATAGGTTAGTGTTAAGAAGGAATGAAAAAGTGCTTTAGCACTGAAGTTAGATTCTTATTATATTTTCAGCTTTTACCTTCTAAGCTGGTGATTAGGTTTCCTGAAGAGCCAGTAGAGCAAAAGATTTTGCTGAGTAGACCAAATTCACCACCTGCTGGGGATGATTCATTCTTCACGTATCGTATTGCTTATTTTTAGAGAACAGCTCTTTAGGTAAGCATAGCTTCATGCTTGGTGTGTTTTACCTATACTTTGAATTTTTAAAATTTATTTCTCTCAAAAGAGGCTCATAGAATAAACTTTTTTTTTCCTATAAAACTTTCTGATTCATAGAAAGATTATATTAAGAATATATTAAGGGACCTGAAACAATGCTGTGGATGCCTGAGGTTTGTAAAATACTGTAGTGAGCAATCAGCTTCTTCTAATAATTTTATGCATATCTTTACTCTTAAAGGCCAGAGTTGTCATATTATACCTAGATGAAATACAAAATTCTGAGAATTTACTTACTTAATAAGAAGCTGCAGGTCAAATACAATAGGTGTGTGTGTGTCTTGTCACACCTGTAGCCCACTACATCCTCTCCTATGAAACACATTCCTTACATTGACAGAAAAGGATATAGTCACTACTTTTATTTGATTTTAACTGCTGCAGAAATTTGGAAAAAAATAAAACATTTATGTTTTATTTCTCTAATGTTATGTTTTATCATTCCAGCTTTACCTATGTGAGTGGGAAGCAGCACCATTTAATACCAAATATCATTGATTAATATCATAGCTTTTGTTTGGTAGTGTCCTTCAGGTTGATCTCAGGGAAATAACATTGCTTCTGTATGTGTAACGAGAACTTTAATTTTATTAATTTCATTTTTAATTAATGATGTTCTAAGATTGTAAGAGAAGTTGTACAGTCATATCATTTATATCCTCTTACTGTGCTTACTTAGCTATGTGATGCTTAAGGAGTCTGGTCCTTGGAATTTTGCTAATATCAGTAATTACTATTTTCTCATCTTTGAGAGAAATTAATTTTGACTTGATAATTTTGATCTGTAATTTCATATAGCCAGAACTTCTATTGATTATGATTTATGAAGTAAATTAAAGTGGAGTGATTTGAGGTCTGGTTTTCAGTCATGCTCTAGTCTAAGATCCCATCTCAATTTTTTTTTTGAAATGAGAATTTTGCAGTACCATTTTTTACTTTGGATATTCTTTAATAATTGACCTAGAAACTCAGCTCAGGGAATCTGCAAAAAGTTCACTTGTGTGAACTAGGTTCCTTATCTATTATAAACATGTTCTCTTTGAAATTATTTATTAGAAAAATTAGATTTTAATATGCAGATAGATAAGTAGAAGTAAAAGGAGAAGGTTTTAAATGGTAAACCATCATGTTGTTGAAATATTTATTCATTGCTTAGTTTTCTACAGTTTTATAGAGATCTATCTAGCATCCACACATTTCTTCCAATTAAGTGCATTATTTTGTTGTGGAAATAAAAAAAAATAAATAAATAAATTCCAGTTTATTTATACAATTAAAGTGTTCCAATCTGCATCCCATGTTTTCTAAAAGACCATAGGAACCAAAAGGAAAATAATTTTCTTTTTTGTTATAACTTTAGTTTTACTGACTTCATAGTGCTAATAATACTTAGGTAAGAGTTCTTTCCCTCATTCATGTTCACCAGTATTTTCTAAATGATTTTCCTAGACTTTGATTTTATTCTATATAAGTTTCCTTTTCTATATAAAGCCATTGTTCTCTATTCATACACCCTTGTATTCCTATTCTAACATAATGCTTAAATGAAATATATTGAAAAAAAAAAAAAAAACTCCAACCAAACAAAAAAAGCAAAATCATTGATCGGATATTTTAAAAGGTTAGCCCACACTCAGATCTGAAAGGAATGACCCAGTGCATCCTGCATCAGATCCTACACATTTGCTGCACAGATGGTCTTCCTTTGCATAGTCCTTAGGTCAGCTCCTGCCACAAAGGCACAACCAATGTCTGCCAGAGGAAGCAGAGCTGGCAGGGATGCAGCCAACAAAGTGCTTTGGATTTAAACAGATCTTTCATCAGGCTGCAATTATTTAATCTTGTTGATTAAGCATTTAGCCTATACATCCCCCCTAAGGTTTGAATCTTCGTAACTGCAGCGGTGAGTATATTAGATTATATTCTCCATAGGGCAGAAAATTTAGGTGATTGTTTAAAAAAAGAAAGACCAAATAAATTTCTAGGCCTACTAAACTGATAAACATTCATCAGAATTGTAAAAAGACCATGGAAAATGATGTCATGGTTTGCTATGTCAGCAAAAATTCTAGCAATCTTTAACCTTTTCCTGGGGTGTATTTTCTCCTGGCACAAAGATGAAGAATATATCAGAAAACTATTCTGTTTAATTAAAAATACTTCAGAGGAGTATCCCATGAGCAATTTGCTCTGTTGGACATATCCATATAGTTTTCAGTTCCTCCTGACCTCCTGCAGAAAAGGGCTGCAAACTGTAAGAGACTGAAGTTTCCAGCAATTTTGCTGGAAGATAATTTGTAAAGGATGGAACTCAAGCCCCTGTTTTGATTTCATAGCTGAATAGGAATGCACAAAAGCACAACAGAAATGGAAGTCACTACTTACACTTACTTCTTTGTAGTTTAACATACTATGAATTGGTCACAGCACCAAGCCTGCCAGTGTTCAAAAAGTGTTTGGACAACACTCTGCAGCACATGGAGTGATTTTGGGGATTGTCCTGTGCAGGGCCAGGAGTGTGACTTCAATGATCCTTGTGGGTCTCTTCCAACTCAGGATGTTCTATGATGATTCTATAATAATTTCTTTGCTATTCCTAAATATATTCCCTCAAGAAGTGGTAGATTTGACCTCGTCTAGGTATAGTTCCCTCAGGAGTCTGTGACCCATTTTGAAAATTCTATACTAGTGAATATCCAACACTTTTTAGTCTCTATAGTTAGAAGTGCATTCTTTGTAAAAGGATCTTAGTGGGGGAGGAATGCTGGAATTTTCTACTTAAGTGCTTTTAAAGCAAACATGCCTTGAGCTGTTATGGATGAAAGGTGTTTGTTAAATTGCTTGATGTTACAAATATCTGAAATTGAGTGGGTGATTGATTTAATTGCAGTTGTCAGACTGGTTTTAAAAGTATATTTCTCTTTTTGTTCTGTTTTTCAGATCTGCAGAACAGTTGGATTCTGAACATAAAGAAAAGAAAGTGTCTGAATATACTAATCACAAAATGTAGCTTCTGGCTAAGCCAAGGCATAATGTCAAGATGAAGTGCTGCATAATTTTTAAAACACTCAGTCTGGCCAATACATGCAATCTCTGAATAGCAGTGCCCCTGTTGTTCCAGTCTCTGTTATTTTCTGAATAAAAATATCCAATAACTGGGATACTGTGTTATTTTCACATTTATGTAAAGCTAACAAAAATAGGAAAATTAATGAATGGTGTGGTGCTGCAACTCTGAGCTTGATATCCTCTCACAAGTTGCCAAACCCTATCAGTGACAGGGGGTCCATCAAAACTCACTTCCTCACACTTGCATCAAAGCTTGCTGTTCTAGAATAAAAGCAGTTCGAGCAGCACTTGGAATGTGATTTGCTTCAGCCTGATTCTGTGTTGAAGTGCACAAATAAATGCTGCTGGGTCGTTAGCGTGCTACATTCCTGTAGTTCCCACTGTTTTAAACCTGCAGCAATGAGGGTTAGCTTCATGAGATGGGCTTTAGTTAGGTGATAATATTGCTCAGAATGCCACCCTGCTAAGCACTGGTATAAGTTAGGCAACTTCTCAATCTCCTCTCTTGAAGCTGTATCAGTTCTATATTGTGTACAATAATCACAGGTTTAATAGGCTAGAGAAAATTTTAGGCAATTTACCACAACAAGTCCTGTTCTTTTCTTCTTTCCAGTGAAAGATTAATGATGTAGCATTTCAAAGAAAGCAGAGAAATTGTAATGGGAGAAACCGTGACAAAGCCTCGTTCAGCAGCACGGGATACCCTGCCTCTTGGATCTCAGCCTCTTAGAGTGTTGGAGTCGGTGAGGTGAATCCCTAGATGAAGTGTTGTGGATAAATGATCTTCCTGAGCCAATAGTGGCTAAAAAATAATTAAATAAACAATTTCTTTTGAATTCATAAAAATCTAAGATTCTGCATGCTGTCAGTTTACAATGGTTCTGCTCTTGAGTGGTAACTCATTAAATAAGTAATTATTTAGTTAGTTTTTATTGCCTGCCCATGTCCTAAATTTCTTCTCTGACACCTTTGAAAATACTGGCCTTGCATCTCAAATCACTTAAAATTTGTTTTGAAACACATACTAATGAAAAAGTTCCCCATTGATTTTAATGGGTTTTGGGTCAGCCACATGAATAATAGGGAAAAGATGTAATTTATTTCATATGGTTTGTCACTGGGAAGCAAAGAAAATTACCTTGATGCACGGTGTGCTTGTATTGCTTGGTCTTTAGTTCTCAGTTAGATGATATTATTGTCTGGCATCAAAGCAAAGTTCAGAAGAACCAAAACAAAATGAAAAAGCTTGTAGGAGAACATTTATTGAAGCACAGGATAAACTTAGATTCACTTTTGTTTCACCACACACACTTGTATGTGCAGGAATGTGCGTTTCAGCAAAGTCCTGAGCAGACAGGTCTTTCAAGGTTTCACATAAAATGACAGAAATGCCAGGAAGCATCAGACACCTTCACAGCTTTAGGCATCATTAACCAGCATTGTCCAAAATGTGTGGGGTTCAGGAGAAGCCTCTGTTTGGCTCTTTCAGAGGGAAAAACCATTCATCTAATTTTTCAGGGGTCTGCGCCAGCAGTTACTGAGGAACTGAGGTGAGACCTCACGGCCATCTGCCGCTTCCTCATGAGGGGAAGAAGAGGAGCAGGCACTGATTTCTTCTCTCTGGTGACTAGTGATAGGAATGGCCTGGAGTTGTGTTAGGGGAGGTTTAGGTTAGGTATTATGAAAAGATTTTTAACCCAGAGGGTGGTTGGGCACTGGAACAGGCTCCCCAGTGAGGCTGTCACAGCACCAAGCCTCACAGAGTTCAAGAAGCGTTTGGACAATGCTCTCAGGCACATGGCATGATCCTCTGCGTTGTTCTGTGCAGGGCCAGGAGTTGGACTCAATGATCCTTGGCGTTCCCTTACAACTCAGAATATTCTATGATTCTCTGATCTACAAACCCTCTTCCTTCAATGGAATCTGGGTTAAGCCTGTGAGATGCAGTTTAAGCTGTGCAAGGACAGCTAGGAAAGATTCAGCACAAGTGTTGGAAACAGCATTATGGGTGTGCCCTGCTGTCACCCCTTAAGTACATAGCACACTTAAGTACATGAGTTATATTACAACAGATATGGAAATCTGTCTTTAGTATTAGATCGAGGAGATGTAGAGATACCAAACTGGCTATGGTGATGAGCTATTATAATTTCTGAGTCTGACATTTAAAAGATATGAAAAATTATGTTAATTGGTAAGAAAAAGATGGTAAGCGCATGCAAAAATAGAGTAATTATTTATAACCCTAGAGAAGGCCCAATGAAAGAAAAAAACATATGTATTTCACTCAAAGGCATGCATTAATAATTCAGGCAGCACTTTATTTGCAGTATTCTTTATTTCTGTTTAAAAGCCCTTCTATCCAACACAAATTTAAACCAGTTCTTTATTTACCATTTGTCATAATACTGAAGTTTAATCAGCATCACAAAGTGCTTTACTGTGTTTCTGGTGTCAATGCCTATTCTTGACTCCTAGCTGGACCTTTTCTAAAGTTTTCATGAAGTACCTGAATGGAAAATTCCTATTAAACCTTTCTTTTATTTTTAATCAAGACATTTCAACGGGGAAATTCTCTCCAGCTCTAATAACTGCTCATTTATAACTGAGCAAGCATATGGTGGAATGGAAAAGCTATAGACTGTTAGCTCTCCTGGTGGCAGTAACGCTGGCTTCCCTCCTTCCCTCTCTCACCACACCAGTGGTTCTCTAATCCTGGACACTGACCTTGAAAGCCAAATTGTTTTGTGTAATGTGCCCACTGCTGCAGATACGGGATCTGGTAACTGGCCTCACGAGCTGTTGGCCTGCAGGCAAACTGTGCTGTGCCTTCAAAGGTACCTGGGTGAGTGTATCTGCAAAGCAATTCTGCAAACCATGAGAAGAGGAAATTAAATCCTTCTGGCAGTATTTGCTTGTGGCTGCGGCAGTGCACCGGAGGGGTTCCCCTGTGTAGGGCATTGCCAGACTACCACGGAGGGGTAACGAAGGGGTTTGGTGAGAGCCTACACAGTGGTACCATGGGGTGTGCTGAGGGCTCTCCCTGGGGGCACTGGGAGGAGGGCTTGGCACTTGACAACAGAGGATGCCTGGGATAAAACTGATGGTGGGTGGTCCTGAGCCTGATACAATTGCTGAGATCTGAGGTCACTCAGAGGCTGGGGGAAACCGGACGTGCATGTCCTGGGTGGGGACTTTCAGCATTTTACTGTCTTTAGTACCCTTGCTTTATTAACTTTAGATTGTGCAGGTGTTTGATGAAATGTTATTCATAAAGGCCCAGTTAAACTCTTCATCTGGACCTTTCCATAGCGTACGAATTTGGGCGCAACATAGCAAATGCAGGTGTTGACTTTCTGAGGCTGAGGATGACATCTTCCCTTGGCCTCTCTGACCCTTTCTGACACTTGTTTCTGTAGGTAGAAATTAGTTTATCCAGCTTAGCACCTTGGACCCTTGACCTGCCTTACCCAGAGGGAGCAAATGCTTTCTCTATGCTTTAACCTCATGAGATTTTTGGCTTTGCACGTAACAAGGAGGTAGGTGAACTGATGTAGGTACCAGGACACATGGGCTGTATTTAAAGACAAAGGACACCAAAGCATATGCAAGTGACCTGCCCTGGGAAAATCCAAACTTACAGATTGTTAGAAAGGTTGCAAGTACAATCATTGCCTCCAGCCTACCTTCCCAAGCAATGTTTGGGTGTGATTTAGGGCGTAGTGTCAGACAGAGACTATTCCCAGTGGTCTTTCCTTTGAGGGGAAAGGATGCTCCTTTATGTATGCAAGAGACTTGTCACATTGAGTTAACGGATGTCTCACAAGATTTACTAACCTTGATGTAACCTCTAGTACATTACCTCTTCCTTAGCTTTCTCACTTGATTCTGACACAGACAAAATTAATAGATAAATGTAGCATGTATAAAATACTGTTATCCATCTATAACCCTTAGGTTTTCATTGAAGTTCTTATTAAACTTATTTTTAATGTATTTATGTTCTAATTACCACTATCCTAACAGATAACTACACTTGAAGATATCTATGTCAGGGTCCAAGGCTGTCCATGTAATCAGTGGAGAGACAAATGCCTCTTGAGACTCTGAATTAGGAGCCTAATAATTAACAAAATGAGATGCAATAATCCCCTTCTATAGAGTCGTGCAAAATCCCCTAAAATGTAGGAATTTTTCCTCATTTTTTCAGCTGATGAAGGGCTCCTTTTTTTCCAAATCATTTGTGATTTGAATATCTCATGCTAAATATACCTGATAAATAAGGTTTTAATTTCTGTTCCAGATCTCATTGTGACTTCCTTTTGGCTTTACCCTGATTAATTTTTTAACAACTGAAGTTTTGTATACTTTTAGTGGAATTAGTTATACACAAATCAAGGCAGTAATGTTTCAGGTAAGAAAAGGAACCTGAAAAGAGACAATCAATAACGTTTATTAAAACACTCTTATTAGATACACAGTTAAATATTTAGACAAACAAAAAAGTATAAAGAATCTCTCTCAAAAACTCTGCGTGTAGTATCAGGATCTTCTAATCTACAGTGTGTACTCCTAAATGACAAAGACATCTTTGTGCAGTTAAAGGTTAAACATTTTGATAGACCAAAAAATTCATGCCTGGACTAGATGTAATATATTTTTATTGTGCTTGAATTTTCTCGTGAATGGGACTGTAATATCTTATGTAATGGAAACAGAATATGAACAGGGCATTTATATTCAAAGAATACTATGAAATTTCATATTTTCCCCTTTGGGTTTTCTTGAGTGGGGCTTTATAATTCTGGCCACATATGCAAACACTGATAAAACATCTGGCTTCTTTTTTGGCCAGGGGACAGAGATATGAGTCATGGGAAGCAAGATTTATTGCTCTACCAGAAACTTTTAGTTTAAATTTTCTCTTGTCAAATTCTTTCAAAGAAACTGAATCTGCGTTTAATTGCACATAACCATGGTAATTGCAGCTTACTCTTTGACTAATTTAATTCACTGCCTTTTTGCTGAGGTTCTGGCCTGTGGCTTTGCTCTAATAGACACAAATCTTGTGTTGACTTATCCAAGTGTCCTGTTTGATTTACTATTTTAATGTATCAGTGATAAACAGCTTAATTTACTCCTTGTAGGACTTGAATACACTATCCAATTATTGTCATATTGCCTAGAGGTGTGACTTGACACACAGCTTTTTCTAAAACCTGTGTATTGTTTGAGAACTGCATGAAAATAAGAATTAAATAATGAGATGGGTGGCTGGTCTGTGAAATTGGCATCCAACTCAGTGGAGCTTGAAGGTACAATAGCACCAGTGTCACAGAACAGCAAGAGAACCACCGAAGATCTGGCTCCCTGTTGCCAAGGGCACAACTCCACAGACTGTTCCCTTGGAGCTTTGAGAGCTCTGACATCAAGAGGTCAGCCAGGACCAGCTGGTTTGTAACAGGGGAGCCCATCTGCAGGGTCAGGAGTTAAAATCCACCTGGAGTGAGGTTCATGCTGTTCCAAGAAAAAATCCTGAAAACTCTATTGAGTTCTGGAGCTATAGGCCTCAAAATATCTGGGCCCTGACTTCAGGAATGATACAGTGATTATTTTGGCTAGGCACTGTCCCCATTTTCCCGGTACACCTGCCAAACAGAATGGATATTTCAGTGCTATGGTTTTATGGGCTATTTGCTCAATGAATAAGGCTTTGTTGACATTTAAAAGGCTGTAGCAATATGGTGTCTTCTGTGGAGGTACTCAGCCTTCCAGGGAAGCATTCACTTACACCCAGAAACTGGGTGAACATAGACGTTAATGTATGAGTATGAGAAGGCTGTTTAGGGAAAACTTGACTAATTTCTTTAACTGATCAATAAGGCCTTAGATTTCAGAGGGGGAAAAAAAAAAGGCTTCTTCAGCAACCCAAAATAGTGCTAATGGATGTCCTCAAGTATCTTCAAGGATTTAAGTACACACAGGTCTTTCTCCTGCCACATACCTCACAGAGTCCCTGGTGGGAGCACAGTGCTCCTAGGCACATTCGGAGCTTAACACGTTGGCTCTCCTGTTTGCTTGCAGTGGTGACATCTATGTGGCAGAACATTAACTCAGAAATAACTAAGGCCTGAATTCAAGGATTTCCTAATCTTGTGGAGGTTTCAATCCTATTTGGTCACACAGAAAAATGCTATAATGGCCAGTCTACAAATTATAAGCATCTAAGGGGTTATTGTACCCTTACATCCTCAGCAAGTCATACCCTCAAAAGGAGAGAATGGTTAAACAACGCCTGGACCTCCTAAAGAGCTTAGAGCCTCATGCTGGGTGTAACGCAGCAGAGGGCTCTGCTGTCAAGATTAATCATGGGTTTTATCCCAAAATCATGTAAAATAAAATCTATAGAAGACACATAGAGTTTCTGGACTCAGGACTGAGAAATAAGTAGCTGAAGCCCAGTGCTGGTGAGCTTGGGTTGCCTCCAGGCTACTTTTCCTCCTTCATGGTCCTTATAAAATAAGAAAAAGAAAAAATGCTGTTGATTGAATGTCCTAATTGGATTAAATCATATTTCAGAAGGCCTCTTCTGTTGACGCAACAGTGACTTGATTTAGGCTTTTGATGAAGAGACTGAAATAAAAAAGAGAGTAAACTTCCGTCTGGTATAGTAATGTTATAAGAAAACATTATGATTTGGGGAATCTCCAAATTTTGCTAGGTTTTGGACTTTTCTTTTTAACTGACATTTTTATATAAGGTACTGTGTTCTCTCTCATTTGGATTCTTAACCTCAGAAGGACTTTAAAAAAACCTGCTGTTCAAACATTCACACACATATCTGCTTGCATGAGTGCTCTCCACATTTTCATATTCTGGAAATGCTCCTGTGAACAAATATTTGCTTGTACAACAGTTCTCAAAAGGTGACTAAAAGAACTTATGAACGTTATCAAAGCAAATACATGTGGCGCCTGGTACATGAACATTTATGATCACATTTTTGCAGGACAGAGCCAATGCCGACAGGGTTTCAGTACAATGTACAGAAGTGCACTTCTGCAGATGCAAAGATATGCATTACTTCAACAATAATTAGATCATTGTTCTTGGAGAGTTCCCTGGATGATATTCTAGCCCTGATAAACTGAGGGACAACCGTTCTACTTTCTGTCATCAGAAGCAATTTCATATGTTCAAATATTATTCCATACTTTACTTCCACTTCTTTTGCAGGACATAGCATTCTCTTGTTTGCTTGGATAGTTTGTTAAAAACAAAAATTATATTGAGATAAACTTTATTTGACAGTCCAGTGCAAAACCCACCAAAGTCAAGAGAACAACTTGTGCCTATTCAGAGGGCTTTCAGCCAGCTGCTGACTGCCTATGATGTATCTGAAATAGATTAGCAGTAGGGTTTATGGTGTAAGAACTAGGCTGGTTTTGTTTTATCTCTTTTAATAATGTTGAATGCTCCACGAAATGTTCAAACTCAGATATTAAGTTTCCTCCAGACTAAAGGTAAGATCTGAGATCTTGGGACTGCACAGCTAGCCAGTACAGTTAGAAATACACTTAATGGATTATGATATCCTCTGTCCCTAGTAATGTTTGCAGAATTAGGAACAAACCTCCCACTACTGGTACTTCCCTTTGACAGCAGAGGGAGCATTTCATCCAGTAACTCATTTCTTTTTCTACATTCTCATGAAAATCCTGGCAATGGTTAATAAATAATTACGTTACCAAACCAAATATCTCTAATCAGGCAGGTAGCCTGTGGTCGGTTAACTGTAAACTGAGGTAAAGCAGCTGAAAAATCACACAATGTAGGAAATTCAGAAGGTGTTAATGGTGGAGGTCAAAAACTGTTCCTCCTTTTTTTCTTGAGATAATTTCCTGAAGAGTAAGAATCTAAACGAGTGAAAGAGCATATTTTTTCACTACTGAAAAAAAAGACCATGAGGGGTAAAGCAATTGGCAAATATTAAAAACTCCCAACAACTAAAGACCAAACAAACAAAAAAACGTGAGTAACTAGAGTCCCCAAACCTCAAATTTGCTCTCAAATTTTAGTAAGGTCTGGCTCCTCAGACCTCCCTGTGAGTTTCTTTCAGATGTGTCTGTGCTGAAAACACCAACTATTTTGTTACTGAATCCAGGCCTTCAGCTGCTAGGGAGGTGAGGGAGAGAAGGCAAAAACATCAAACTTAAAGTACCTAGAATAGGAAGGGCATCACTTTAATTACAACCTGTGTAAGGGTAACAGATTAAAAAGGGCATTGACAGAACACAAATTTTAATAGCTCTGATCAGATGATAAACATGAAGTAGCAATTTCCTGTTGTAGTAGTTATTTGAGGAGATGTTTCTCTCTTTTTCAAAAATGTGCTGGTCCTGTCTCCAGCCATTTCTGGCTAGAAAAATCGTTACTGAGTACATTAACTAATGCACCCTGTACACTGCAGCCTCAGCACTGGCAGTACTAGTTTTCTGTGAGCTTTCCTCACTGGAGAGTTTATTGATCATATTGTTTGTTTCCTTGAATGGTCTTTTAATTTTTCCTTGGCTTTTATTCAAGCAGATTGTGATACTTCAAAGAGACTTTATTAAATGAAGACCACTTGCCTCCAGGTGATACTAATAACTTTGATTCAACTACACTATGAACTGATTTAAACCAGGCTGCATTCATATGTCAGGTTAAACCATCAGATTCAAAAGATGAACAACTCCTTCTCTAAATCAGTGGAAATTTTGCCTGTTCAAGGAGGTGGTCACCAACATAAAAATAGTTTTATTTCCTCAAGGTCTGCCAACATTTTTAACAAAACTTGTAATACAACTTGTCTTCAAGGGATACAGAATATTTCTGACTATGTAGAGAGCCATTGGAGTATAAGGTAAGATAGTTGATAAAATATTTTTTTAAGGTTTTAAAAACCCTACACTTGATCATGAACAAGATGGAAGCAATGTTTAAGCTGAAGCCTGCTCTCTAAAAATGCAATGTTATAGTTAGAAATTTCATGTAGGGATCAAGGACTCTTACCTGTGACTTTCTTTTTTAAGAAGGCTGCTTGATCACTAACATCAAGAGTGAGGGTGTAGATGGACCTGATACATCACTGATCACAGAATCTCAGATTGGCTGAGATCAGAAGAGATCACTGGTGTTCATCTGGTCCAACCTTCCTGATCAAGCAAGGTTGTCCTAGAGTACATGACAAAGTATTTAATCCAAACAGTTCTTGAATATCTCCAGTGAAGGAGATTCCGCAATTTCTCGGGGCAAGAGATAACTCCAAATCTCTCATTTTTTATATTCCTTCCTTTATTTATTGTATGAGAGGTTTTTTTTCTGTCATTTTTTCACCCTACTCCACATTTTAATTGAATATTTTCACCTCTTTTTCTATTTGAATCAGCATTTCCTATCCATTGAGAGGATTGGCCAGGAACATATTTGAAATGAACATACACCTGTAAGTATTGTAGGCTGACTCAGCCAGTCTCACAAGCACGTTGCAAAGCTGGAAGCATTGTGTGATTTCTGAAGGGATGACTTTTTTTATCTACAATGAATAAAGCAGTTTTCTAGATTCACCAGCTTAAATACTCACAATTTCTTATTAAGCCAGTTTTCTAAGTGGAAATAATTGTGTACATAGCAGCCACTTGTGCTAGCTGAACAAGATGAATATTAAAAATTGCTCTCACAGAAAAAAATAAACAAACAAGCAAGCAACAACAGCCAAGAAGAAGAAAAACTGAGTATTTGTTGTTTGAATTTTGCAGGCACTTCTTAGGACCCCTCTGGCTGGCCTTTAATTCCATATTTGTCCATCTCTACTTGAATACTGTTTTATTTTGAGTAGGCAATATGCAGACCTTGAAATTTGTGACAGGCACATGCTGGGCTATTTTTATTAAAGAAACTCCAGCATTCATGGCATGTTATGATAAATGCTTATCCTTGCACATTCTTAGAGCTGAATTTAAAAGAAACAGGAGAATGAAGCCAGCAGCTAAGATACCTGTCTAGGAAGGAGACTATGACTTTCAGCAAGTGGTAGGAACAGATCCAAGTCCTGTCTTAGCTTAGACCTATCTGAGTTGATGGGTTTGCACTTGTATAAATGAGAGAAGAACTTGGCTTGTAAACTTCAAAAGACTCACAATAGAAAACAGGGGAAAAACAGAAGAAATGAGAAAGCAAACAATGCCATGTGGAATGAATCTGAGACATCCCATCCCAGTAAGAACACTCAGCAGTCCATCATATTTATTCAGGTCAAATGCAGACTGTGAGATATATAGACTGTGTTAGGATAGGGTGGGAAAGCAAAAATGTTCAAATAAAAGCATTATTTTGGCACTGCTGCTGAGATTAATGTGAGTTATAAAAAGAGTGCATCTAAGACTGGCACTGAAACTCCTGATAACTAAGCAGGTTCACAGAGATGAACTTATTATGACAACCCTAATATTGAGGGAAAGAAAATACAAAATCAGGACCTATAATTTTATATGAAGTAATTACTGGTAGTAAAAAGGTTTAATTTAGATGGAACAATGAGGTTTGAAATTGAACAGGAATCCATTAAAATAAACAAATTATTGTAATAATAACTGACCAATCAAACCACAAAAATAGCAAGAGACAAATTTTTCCTTTAATGGAAAAAAATACTTCATGCATACTAAGTACTGAAGACCTGCATCACCTATGCAGACCATGAAGCCTATGTGTTCCAGACTCGTGCATTTTACCTTTTAACTATGAAAACTATGGCTATCTAAACCTTCTTGGACATAAGTGAATTTGTAGGTCAATCTTGCAGAAAATCTTTTACCTGCTTAGTACGGTGCTGCCGTTGTAACCACAGGGTTACTCTCTCTTTTTCTGATTGCTGAAGGACATCTACTTCTGAAAACCTCTTCATAGGCACAGGAGCTTTACCATTTCTTTTTCATTGCTTAAATTTTACAAATCAGGTAGTGGTATGATGAGTTCAGAGGGGAAGGAAGGTGTCCAACACAGAATTGTACTAAAGAAAGACTCGGCTCCACTGCAGGGTACAGCAGACCTATGACCATCAGCTGTAGGCTCCAAATGAAGTCTTTCAATGTTCAACTGGTTTTCAGCTGGTCCATGTAATGGGTTTTTGTGTTAACAGAGAAAAATATCCCCTTGCAGAGAGCTGCTCATCATAGCTGTAGCAGCATCGTTACGTGTCAGATGATTCACCTTTTGAGGTTCCCATTTCCTGTGTGTTGGTTACAGAGCCAGCCTGGGGAGGTTGGCTTGGACACAGATACCTCAGTTTGAGTGGGAGGAAAGCACAGTTTTGACCTGAGTTACTACGAGATACCTCTCTGAAATATTCTTAAACTTACTATTTTGTTCTTCTTTTGCAAGTATGCAGCTTGATTTATTTACCTGTCCTGAGTTATTTAGTAGCCTATGCAGAGGTTTGACTGTATTTCCCCACTTGCTATTAATTCCTGTGGATGAAATTAATCTAGATGAAGTGGCTAATAAACACAGACCAAAACGGAGGTGAAATTACATCATGAAGTTTATAGCAATTTGTGAAGAGAGAAGAGCCTCCAAAGAGACTATATAGATAATCCTCCTTATGACTCACAAGAAAGTTGCTTAATCTGAGGAAATATATAGCACATGTAGAACCTATTTCTAATAGGATCATCCTCTAAATATTTCAAAAGTCACTCCAACTAACTGAACTTTTAAATGATTTTGTGCCTTTCTGCCAAACTAGAGAGTTAGAACAAAGTTCTGTTTGCTTGAAAGGAAAAAGAAAAAAAACCAAATACTATTTTTAAAAATGTTATCACGCTGAATCTTACCTCTACTAGCAGAATATCATTTTGCCAGTCCATCAAAATTAGGACTTTGTCTCGGTAACTTGAAATATGACTATCTTTCTGCAAACTGTGATTCATAATTGAAAAATCATTACATAACCTGGCTTTGCTTTCACAAGTTTGTAAAGAGGGGGATATAATTATTCAGTACAAAAAAATTGCAAAAGAGCTGGATAGAGATTTTTTAATGTCTGAGGGCATGCAAGCTATTTTAAAAGATGAATATGTTTTTCTTCTTTCTTTTTAAATTCGGTGAAATACTGGTGGTGCCAGGTTGACCATTGTTGTCTTTGTACCTTAATTTTATAAGATGAACTTTTGTTTTGGAAAACAACCTCTGCATTTTAATAGAATTTCGGAATTCTATCAAAAATTCTCAACCCATCATAACATGAATTCCATTGGAATCATCCCATTCTTCTTGAGGGGCATTAGCTCCAAAGCATGAATTACTGGGAATTTCTGAATAATTTTAAGGTCATGCAGAAGCGTTTTTTTCAATATTTTGATTCTGAAACACTTTATGCTTTATTAAATATTCTTCCAGATGGTAGCAAAAGTCTTTTCCTTGATGCCTCAAACTCAAAAAGCCTGTCTGTTTCTGTTACTTTAGTGAATGTATCTACTCTAGAAATTAGGCAGCCACTACATTTGACAAAACACTTATGAGGGTAACTACATGGAAAATCTTAGGTACAATTAAGTTGTGACACAATAAATGTTTAATAAACTAATGTAAGTTATATTACTTTAGTTTTCCTACATTTTTTACTTCAGAATTTGGGTAAAAAATTAGAGATAATCCAAAGGGAACTTTCTTATTTAGTGGCTATCTGGCATAGTAAATTGAAATAGGAGGGAAGGTTTAGTTAAGTTTAAATTTACAATAAATCATTTAAACATATGTTCTCTATTGAAACAGTGAAATAAAGATAATCAGTGAAATTAAATATCCTTCCTGCAATAATCCCTGAATTAATTAGTCTTTAGAAGATCCGTGATTGAACACACTATCTATCACCTTAGAATGAGCTTGAAGGAGAATGTTTGCAAAATATCAATTCTTCACCAATAATAGAAATAGTGCTGCTCCATAATGCTACAAGATCCCTTTTCTGTGAGTCCCATTTTTTGTATTTTTAGTTAGAGAAGGCATTTCTTCTTCATGCCTTCATTTCAACAGACATACCCAACTTTTTTGGAGTTTTTTTTGTAGTTCTTGTATGCATACAACGACTTAATTGATATTAGCATTATATATCTATCATTAACTCTTAACTTTCTGTCTCACTGGGTTTTACTCAATTTTGCATACTATTAAAGATTTTACGTGACATGTTTTAGGCTTTTCTCTTTTAAAATGAATTGTAGCAAAGCTTTTCTGAAAGTGTGGGAGAGAAAACATGCTAAAAATATCTTTCTCTCTTACAAGCATTAAATTTTACTGCAAGCAGTTACTTCTACATTGACACATGTATTAACACCTACTGAGGATGTGGTTGAGTAGCAATAAACATTCCCTTATAAATAAGTTCAAATTGTCTTTGTTTCTAAGAATAAAGTAATTCTGTAGATTGCAAAATTAATTGGATTATTAAATGTAGTGTCTCGTCCTGAAATATACCTATTATTTGTGGCTATAGCTTCATCAGGATTAAGAACAAATGAAATATATCATGTTGCCATCCTGGAAAGTACAAAATGCCCCTCCTGGCTTAAAGGATAAATGATGTAATGCTTGTTATTGTAAGCCCATGCTAATCACTACAGATGAAATGTCATCTTCAAGCATTTTGAAACCATTATTACATTCATGATTATTTTTACTTTTGGTAGGGTTAAAACAGTATGAAGAAGCTCCTGCTGATTTTAATAATTCCAGACTGATTCAAACACATTAGTATTCATGATCTTCCTGTATCTTCACTTTTCCTTATTCTTCTAGCATTAAAGGGGTAAAAAACCCCCGTATATCTGAAAAAAAAAAAAAAAATTCAAAAGCAGACATAGAAGAAATGGTCTGATTGCTCTAAGAATCAAAACATATTTTGAACTCAAGTCTGAACTGAAAAATACTTGTATATTCTGTAAAAGTCTAGAAAAAAGAGACACAAAGATTGCATTTGAAGTATTTTTGTCTCTGACATATAATGGTCTCCTCCTCCTTGGGAGCATGTAGCTTGGATAACCTACTCAATTAAGTTCAAGGAGAGTGACAAGCAGGAAAATTGTATTCATGAACGAAGTTCCGTGGAAATTCTATTTTAAAATTAAGTTAAGGAAGCTGAATTCGTGTTGTAGCAGTATTTTGAGCACCTGAATGTCAGCAAGCACCTTACCTACAAGATGAGGCTGCTCAAGTCCTCACAAGCAGCACTCCCTTCAAGGCAGACAGATGACTGAGTAGGCAGGAATTTAGATAGCAGCTACGTTTGACCCACACAAACACATCTGTTGAAGATAACCACACTAAGTGGGAAAGGTGGCAGCAGAACAAAGATATCCTAGCTCTTCATCTAGGATTGTATGTATGTGTCTTCTTAGTAAGTGCTTAAAATCATTCAATGCAAATGTACTATTAGACTTATATTTTATAAGGATATTGGCACAAAATCAATGTAGACAATAAGATTTCCTCCTTTTTTTGCTTCTTTTCCTAATAGAGAAGGAAGTGACAATTTTAAAAATTTATTGACAAGTGTTATGTCAACATATGGCATATTTGTACATTTTCTGAGTTTATATCCTAAATATTATTGGGATAGTAAAAAAAGGTTAAGAGAAGTTGATTTTAAATGTGAGCATATTCATGGCAGACGCTTCTATTTTGAAGTGGATGAAATCAACTCATGCTGGCCTCAGAAGTGACTTTTACTTCCCTAGGTTATTACACTTTTGTGGCTGGAAGCTGCAGACTGAAGACACCAAAGAATGATCTGCAAATAACAAATGCTGCTTACATTCAAGTCATTATATCTGGAGTCAGCATAATTCCTTTTTCTATTTACTTATTTGGCCTGATATCTGGAACACTGTCTTTTATAGCCAAAAATGTCACAGAATGGTTTAGCAAACTACTTAAAACCTGTCAAAAGTGTGTATTTTAAAAATGATAAATTAGTCATGATGTACCACAGATTTTTTGTCTCAATATTAAATAAAAAAAGTCATACAGGAGCAGCATTTCTTCCAACAACTAATATAATGAACTCACCTCTAGCTGAAATGCAAAACTATAATATTAATTTTTAGGCATTTAGGCACTTCAGATCAAATCTCTAAAACACTGTGTGAATAGTACATGAATCATTGATCAAATTGAAAAAAACCTTGTCCTTTAAAGGAGGCTAAGAGCTAAGGTAGATATAATGTCTTTTCTGTAGTATTTGTGGGCTTGCCAACAAAAAAAGGTATTTGTAGCCTGAATGAGCTCAAAGCAACAGTCTTGGTTTTATAAATTACATCAATGAACTTTTGGGAGTACAAACCAGGGGCTCAGGTAGCTTGGAACAAAGTTCTTTTGTTGTGTCCATGACTGGGGAAGAGGGAAGGTGTGCCAACAAAAGCTTTTATTTTGTCCTGTGATCTCAGTCAGACCAAAGCAGGTCACATTCAGATTTGGTGTGGCAGTCAGATTTTGGGATTTCAAAATCAAAATAAACTTCTTAATAATCCAGTGCTGGCAACAGAGTAGTATGATCAGGGATCTGCTAAAAGTCAAAATGACACAGTGCCTCACAAAGAAGTTAAATGTTGTACCTTCTTGAATGACACTAATTGTAATAGATGTTTTCTGCATTTATAGCCTTTAATAATAGATACTTTTTGAAACATAGCGGCAAGATTAGTTTTGACCACACATCAAACAGGGCAGTAATATAAGATATAACCTGTAAGACTGCCTGGCCTTCCTGCAGTCAAATGTGATGCCATGCTGTGGCAGGGAACAGCAACCCTTCTGTTTCTGTGTGCTTTTCTACCTCCATGTTGTAAAGAAGGTTTTTAACCACAGAAATCTGCCCAAAAATCAAAAGCCCATTTAGTGATTATATCACCTTTTTCTCATTATATCCTTTTATGTATAGTATTGTGGGCTTTATCCTAACTAAGACTTCTACTAGCTTCATTTTTTATTCCTTTTTTATATATTAATGGGTAGAAATTATTTTCTTTATTCTCTTTTATGTGTTTAAGAATCTCAACTCCTTAAGTCTCCTCATATATCACAAGTTTTCTTTCCTTCCTGATAACCCAGAAGCTGTTCTTGGCTTCTCCTCTGTTTTAAATTAATTTTCTTGTATAGAGATCTCTCCACAGAAATTTTTTGATCATCATAGTTATTCAGATTTTGGATGGTGATTCCAGTCTTCCTCTGTAATTTTGTTGATTTCCAGTACCTACTGGTTTGTTATAATGTACTCCTAATCAGGTTTGAATTTTCCTATTAGAACTTTAATTCAGATTTTTCTAAAGACTATAAACTGAGACATTCTTTTAAAAGCCTTTTTCCAGCCAGATACTATCTTCCTCAATCACTGTCTTTCTTGAGCGATCCCTTTGTTCAACACTCAGTTCCTCTGCTAATCCCTATCTCCTCCAGTTTCAGATGGAATTTCCTTTGTGCCATTGCATCAAATCTCTTACCAAAGTAGACAGAAACAAAAGCTGCAACATTTCTTTTGGCTTGGAAAAGAACTTCCTTATCAAGGAAGTTACCTTTTCAAAGATCTTGCAGAAGATCTGCCTTTGGGAAACACATGTTGAAGTTTACCTCATTTATTTTTGTCTTATATCTTTAATTATTCCCCTCATCCACAGCTGGTTCTAATACATTAATGCAATTGAGAAATATATCTAAATTGGTCTTTGTTTTCTCTTCCACAGCTCCCACTAGAATCAGAATTTCTATATGACTGTTTCATTAAACAGTCCTTGGTACTGGACCTGTGATTTCACATGCCAGCTTTTTATGGCACTGGAATGACTTTATGCTGGCTTCCCATTTTGAGAACATTTTACCTGTTTAGATTCTGTTGCTACTCAAGAGTTCTTTTCATTTTCACATTCTCATTTTCATTTGCCTTTGATTCTCTACACAAACACAATTATTCTCCCTGAAACCTGACGCTAAGTACTCATTTATCTTCATGCCTGTAACTGGGTTATGCTAATGCTCAAAATCAGTGGGCTGCACAGTTCTTCGCACTTTCTTCTTCTTCAGTCTGTATATAGCAGAAAAATAAAAGTGGTTTTAAATTACTGTAGCAATATGGAAATTCAATGAACTACAGGCTAATCTCTGATTAGTGCTGGCTATGAATGATATTACTTCTCATTTTTGCTTCTTTTCTAATTCCAGCAATTACTATTCTTCTCTGTCACACACAATTATTCAGCCTCAGCATCAACTTCAGACATCCTTTCTCCTAACTCATTCTGAGTTCTGACAGATTTATTCCTATCTGAAAGATTTTATCCATTACTATAAACCCTTTTTTTCATAGACTCTGTCTCTATTATTTCCATCTCCTCTTCCTCAGTCATCCTGACCTGTCTGCCTGTGATCTGAATCAATCTTAGGAAGAGTGATTTCTGATCCTCTATAGATACATTTCACATTGTTCTTATCTTCAGCTCTACACAATTTACCAAGCATTTTCTCTGCATCTCATCTCTTCTTTTTTTGACATGTTCTTTCTGTTTTTGCTGCCTTAGCTTTTTTCTCCTTAAAGGTTAGTTTGTTTTTAATGGTTCTTAATTTTGTCCCTACATATTTCTCTGAAAATACATAGCTTTTCTTTCAGATCATGCCCTAACATTAGCTGAAAGATCTCAACTATTTTTTTTTGTTATAATAATATTAGTGAAACTATGTTAACGTAAACTTCAATAGACTAATTGCCTTAGAGCATATCTTAAATCACTGGTGCGTTTAAGTTTCCTGAACTAGAATCTGTGCTTTCATAACTGATTTCAACAACTATCTAAACAAGCTACAGTAGAACCTCTGTGGATAAGCTTATCTCAGCTACCTTTGGACCAAAAATAAGCTTCTGTTTTCTCAAGTGCTCATAAATACCACTTGCCAAATTACAATATTAAGTCAAATGATGTGAGATTTAAATTTAAAAAAATATTATTCATGATTGACAAACTAACCTACAGGTCTTTTGAAAACAAAATCTAGTTCTCAAACCTAGAACAGCTACAGGAATTAGGAGTATCACTGGAGATACAAAATCTTGTATCTCCACTCTGCATGACATACGTGAAAGAGTTGAATATGAGGCACCCCCAGACCAGGTGAATAAGCTGATCATCAGGTAACAGATTAGGAAACACTAAATTTTATTCCCTCACTGAACAATGAAGAGAAAATAACTTTTGAATAATGCTGAATCAGCACTTCCAATTCAGTCCTGGACCTAATTTTCCATGGTCCCGATGAATGTACTCGTCACACATCTATGTCTATAGACATAGAGAAGATATTCTCTCTCTGTCTATGGGAATATGAAATTATTTACTAAAAATGGGACAACACAACCAACACAGACTACAGTAAACTCATCCAATAATAGTCCCAAATGATACTCATACGGTGATTCAAGTCCTTGGTCCGAAATATGCAGACAATTTTCCTTGTAAGTCCTTACTCACTTAACCCCTGTCAATCCCTTCTCCTCAACATCCCTCTCCTTCCCTCCCTCCTTTCTTATCTTAGTATGGTATTTGCTTTGACAGACATTAGCTCTTGGCTGATGGAAAAATTTTCATGAAAAAAATAAAATATTGCCTTCATTATGGTTCCTTGAGAAGGTTCAGTTTATATAACTGGTATTTTCTGTCAAAATTGTTTTGGTGGAAAATCTCCAGTTGGAAATAGTATGAATAACTGCAGGGAACTATTGTCAAGGAAATTTACATACGTGATTTAGGACCAGCCAACTTGGGCTATTGGGTATTGGCTGACCAGACAATTCTCTGAAAAAATTATCATAATCATTAATAATTAATCAAGTCAATTATTTAAGTGAATATAATTAAAAAAAAATAAGGCTATACTGTAAAGCATTTAGATTAGTAAAGATTGCAACTAAAATTGCTCTTGTATTTCATTCTGGTGTCCTATATGTATTCATTACAATGTAGCCTTTAATTATATAATCTTATGTTATTTATTCCATGCAGAGAATGTGGAGTGCTCACTCGCAAGCAGTTAATTTATGTTGTGTATACAGTGTGCAGTGTTTACTGTGTATCCTAGGTTATGTTTGCTACCCAAAATGTAGGAGTTGTAATAGATTATTAAAATCAGCATGTGCTTTGTCATGAGATTCCTCACTATGACATCCAAGTCCTTTGCATTTGTTTACTAATTGTCACATCTTTGATGGGATTGGTGGCTGTGAGAAATGGGAGAAGGTCATAAAGCTTGAAGCTGATGCACACTAAATCAAATGGATCTTTTAATTTGAGGCATCTATTTGCTTGTTTTTTGGAGTATATACCTTGACACAACATGATCACTGTTCAAAATACACTAACTGTACCTGCAAATTTCATACCAGAAAATAAGAATGAACACAGAAATAAATATAAAAAACACAGCTGTTGACATCCGGGACAAATGTCACTGAAGCGGGATTCTAAATATTGATGTCTTCAAGGCAAATGCAAACAGGAGGTTCTCAAGACAAAGTTCAACAGCACTTCATTTTCTCACACTTGACCTTTGTCATTCAATACTCATCTTCCATGGCTGTGGGAATGCTAAGATGCAACATCCGTACAGAGCTCTGGCTGATCTTGTGCTGTGACTAAGGCATGGCAACTTTGGAAGACTTAAATAGGAGATTACATGTAAGACTTTGTCATACTGAGATTGCAAAGGAAATACGAATACTGGAATTACCTAATTTTGTATTTCCTTGTTTTTGAGCCCTAATTCTAGTCAATGGGAATAACATGAGTTATTCATATTGCTAATGAACTAGCTAGAAGATGGAAAACTAGTGGTCAAATTTCACAATAATAGGAGATAACCAGCGAAATCCTTCAAAGATCTATGGAAAAAGCTGATGTTAACATAACTGATTTAGAATGGAGGACAAATGGCAAGCTGAAAAAAATTGTGTATGTTTGGGCACTTAAAGCAAAAGCTGACTATAAAATTTTGTAGCAAATACTTGCAAACCTGGGTATCTGGGGGAGAATATGAGTAAACACGCATAAAAAATCAGTCCCAACTTTATTTGTATCGAGAGCAGCTCTGACCTACCTGTTATGATGTTTAAATGAGATAATGAATTAGGTAAGAGAAATCCTGTGGTTAACAGATGGAAATAAAAAAAAAAAACATTATTTATACCTCTGTAAATACCCCTGATGCATCAGCTTTACCACTGTGTGAAAAACGAAGATGTAGTGAAACTGGGAAAAGCGCAAGAAGTGGACAACAGTTTCTGGATTAGGACGATGGTGCAGACACCTATCAAAAACCTGCTCAAAAACAAAATCAAAAGCAGAATATGTAAAAGAACCCTTTGTCCATACAAGGAGATGGCTGAAGGAAGTATGATGGAAGTACGGTAGAAAAATGCAAAACTATGGATGGAAGAAATGCTGAACTGACCTTCATTCATTGTCTCTTCAACTTCAAGAACCAAAGATTCTCAGATGAAACTGGGCTGGGTAGGGGATTCTTAGGTTCAAAATTAAGTAGAGAAATATTTATCCATATAACATAAATTTACATACTGGTATTTGCTGCAGAAGTCTGAATGTCAAAATATTATACAGCTTTAATTTGCATAACTTCATGGGAGAGAAATCCCTTGAAAGCTACACCACAGTTCAGAGCCATCACTTCTGGCACAGCAGGTCCCCAATGTTTATTAAAGAGTGCTGGAGGGGTGTCATACACACTTCCTCTGTTATACGCTCCCATGCCTATGACCTTCTTTGAGTGACAGCATACTGGGTGAGAGAAAGAGTGCAAATATTGTATTTCTTTTGTTCCTCGTACGCTTTTCTGTGTGAGTTTAGGTATATATAGAATAGAGAGCAAAAAGACACAGAAATGTTTTCATATATAAGAAATGTTTAAGGTTAGGGTTTTTGGTTTTATTTTTTTTAAGTCTTTAGGTAATTGACTTAAAATAAAATCAGTTTATTATTCTAATTATATTGTGTAGTTGAAGCTTGTATCATTGTTCATATTAAGAGTTTCTAGGCCAAACTAATTACTCTCTTCCGCCAGTTAAACAAGGCATTCTGTGTAGAGATATGCATACTGCTACAAGTACCTGTTTTATATGTGATCTCTTCACTTTCAGCTGCTTTTAGGCTTTGATATAATTTGGACCTTTCAGCTGTCTTTTTCCTCCTAAACTTGTGCAATTGCTGGCCCTTCACCTACTTGACCTGTATTCTCATATACTGTAGGAGGGAATTCACAAATCTTAGAATAGCAAAGAAGCTGGAAGTAGCTCCACCAGCACGACTCCTAAGATAAGCATCTGTGCCGTATTTTGTCACCTATAGAAGATTTAAGATTTAGACTGCATATTTTAGCATATTTTTTTAGTAAACAAATTCAATGATCCATTATGATTATCCCAGGAGGTACCCAAACAAATGAAAATTAAGTATCCTTGAATCTTTTTCTTTGTAAAAAACCCAAACAGCTAAAACACCTTTGGGACAAGAAAATCCATAGATAGGATCCTAGGTGAATGAAAGTTAATGGATATGTTGCGCAGTAAGATTATCTCCAGTTTAGCAGCTGACAAACTCACCATTTCTATTTAAAGTAATAGCTTCCAGTGCTATAATAGAAATCTAACTTAATGAGGCTCCGAGTCTGTTTTCCTGCATCTGATTTCAGAGTCCAGTGGGGAGATGAGATGAGATACTGTTCTCCAGATGCTTTTAGAGAAGGCTAGAAGTAACTGAATTGTTGACTCTAATTTTGTATATTCACATCAGCAGGATCCTACCCAAGTGGAAGCTGTGATTTCCTGTCTTTTAGAGGTCCCCTTAAATATAGCTCTCAACTGCTACAGTGAGATAGTTATTGCATAGTCTTTTGGAAAAGAATTATTATTTTACATAAAGTGATATCTTCAACATGTAGAGACATTTAAATACATACAGATTTTCAGTTACCTAAAATCTTCCATGAAGTTCAAAGTTGAAATCCTTTTTAAGGAAACAACTTTCTTTTCTAATCTGTCTTCAGGGCTGAAATTGAACAGAGTTTATGTCTCTGCAAAGGCACAAAACGCAAAGGTTAATGACAGTATAATTAAAAAGAAAAAAGGTCTTATAGTCACTGGAAATTTTAGTTTTGATTTATATGAGTATGGTGACTTGCAAATCTTTTCCTCCAAAATTTCTTAAACCCCCCCTCCCCTAAAAAGTGTATATATTTTTTCTTTTTTAATATTATTTTAATTTTCCTTTCACTCACTTTTTTTTATAAAAAGCAAGGATAAAAGGAACCATAAAAAGTCATTTTACTATGTCAAAATGTTAGGGTAATGTGGATCTTTGGCGACTTAATTCTGCAATTTTTAGGCACACAAATATACAGTATTTGAAAACGTACGTTGCAATACAGTTGTTCATTGTTCCGGGCCAGGACTCCTGCACCAGTGACACAGTTTAACTTTTCAGATTTAGAGGCAGATTAAGCTGTCACTTGTGGCGCCCATGCCAGAAGATAATTCCTGTGTGTTATAGTCAGTAAATACACTTCCGTCTGCTGTAATCTCGTTGGCCAGCAAGTAGAGAATCCCCACTACAGCAGAACTCTGGCTCTGCATTAAGTTGAGCTGGGCTGCAGGCCTGGGGCAATCACATGTGCTTTGTTTGGACTTGGCTTGCCTTTCTCCAGCTTGTCTGCCTTTAACAGCAACTGATTAATGACAAGGTGGCTGTTACTTAATTTTAGTTTATTTAGCATTTTATGGTTATGTGGTGAAATGCCTGTGGTTATGCTACAGAAAAGTGAACTACTGTAGTGTAACTATGATGAAGTTTAAAGGACAAAGCTGAGATGACAGCAAAGGCCTTGAAGATAATCATACCAAAGTATGATTCCAGTGGTAGCAGAGCTCTAAGTGGTAGCTGGTGCTACTCACCAGTAGTCAGTTAATGAAAAAAATCAAAACTTAGGAGCTGGAAAGAGGAAAAAAAGAAAAAGGAATAAGTACCCAATGTGAAGTGATGAAAAAGCAGGGTATAAAGCATAAGAAGACAAAAATGGCATCAAGAGGACTGCAAGAAAGCATCTGTAAAAGAAAAGGAATTAACCCCCATCATTAGCACCATCGTCTTACAGCAAAGGTTTCAAAGAACACATGAATCCCCATAATTTTCTCTAGGCTGAACTGTTGACCTTAGGCTGCAGAGAACAGTGTAAAGATCAGGCTAAAAATGGAGATAATAAAAGTTTGGTGGTAGAAGATTTACTTAAATAACAACTTTTGAAGTATTGTATTGCTAACAAGACTTGCTTTCTATTTAGATTGTATTACCATCAGTGTATCAGGACTAATAATAGCACACATTTGTTTCATTTTGGTTATACTGCTAAAGCTTTCAATTCAGCCAATAGTAGTTCCTAGGCTTCATATAGAAGGTCCCCTTTTAGCCATAACAAGATCTTGAGTGTAACACTGCTGAGATATAGGATATTAACAGTTGGTTTTATACTGCTAGTCCCTGGCTTCTGGAAAGCCAGCTGGGAATTCATGCAGCTGTTGCAATTCAGAATAGCTTTAATTTCCTGTGAACTCTTTATCAGACCAGACCAATACTGGTCATTGACAAATCCTGTAATCACCAAACCAGGAATAGTTTCGGAGCCACTTCATTGCCTCATACTGCAGACTAGACTTCAGGCTAACCAGTCTTTTAAAACATGCAAGGTGATACACAACATCTCTAAAGCAGGTTTTGATTAAGAACATCCTCTTTGTATTCCTCCCTTTTTCAAATTGCAAGCTCTAAATGAGAAAAGAGTAGTTGAAATCTTTACATCCATTCAAAATGAGAAGAACAGAAAGAAAACTTTGATGTCTAAATAAGTTGTACCGAACTAGTTACATCATGCAAGCCTTTAAGTTTTTAATGATCCCTGTTCACCAGCTCCTATGAGACAAATGCAATTACTCCCACTTTACAGTCAATGTGAGATACCCTTATACTTATGGACAGCAGGAAACTGAGTTACAGAGTAAGGATACTTTCAAAGTAATTGTGCCTGATATTATTTTCACTACCTGAATAGTTTCCAGTTATCCTGTCTTAACTTCTGGCTTGCAATACACAAAATATTCACTGTATGAGGCATAAAAAAGGACTGATGTGTATAGAAACAAAAGAGTACACTAGGAAGACCGTGTTGTACCCTAGGTATTTCAGTTAAATTCTTCAAGTTAGGTTGGATGGCTTCATGATAAAAATGGGGATGACAGTATTGGTCATAAGTTCTATTTCCACATGGTCATCATAAAATTTCCTTGTTTTAGACACTGATTTGACATATCCTAATCCTTCCTACCACTCCAAATTTTGCTACTTATCAAACAATAGCCTCCTTACCTGCCATTTGGATACAGAACATATACACACACAACACCCCACTAGTTTGCATCATTAAAAGTTATCAATTCTAAGGATTTTTAACCAAAGAAAAAGTGCAGAAGATAAACAGAAATGTAATTGTTAAGTAATAAATATTTCTTGAAGAAACAAAACAAGCAACCAAGCAGAACTCCCCAAACACCAGCTCTTTCTCATTCTTCCTGTAATATCACAAATATTTTTGTCTGCAGTATAGAAATGCATGATTACACATATATATTTTAGGTCTGAAATTGATGTACGGTGCTACAGTCAAAACAGTTTTATACCTTCTCTATAACAAATGATACTGAATAAATATATGTGATACAAAAATACACTTACAGCCATTTTGAGAGATGATATAGCAGTGATAGGGCACAACCAGTCACAATTAACACTACAACCCTGCTCTGTCAGCAGCTCAGTCATTTTCTTTAAAGCAACAGCAGTTAAATTACAGTCTATGGACTTTTGTGGGAGAGTGGCTTTTCAAAGAACTTTCAATTAGGGAACTGTTTCTAAAGGCAGCGTTAATGACTTCACTGGACTTTAAAAATTGTTATTGCCCAAGGTATTTGATATACATCTTACAGTGGCTTAAATGGCTCTCTTACTTAAACACTGATTTTTGCTGGCCATTTTATGAGATTATTGACTTCAGCATTTTATATACTTTGACTTTACAATAAATGCTCTTGAGAGTTATATAGGCTCCCAGATAAATGCAATAATTATGATCCTAACCTTGCAGTGCTGAAATTTGCCTATTGATTTGAATGAGCTCATATCAGTCACAA
Organism: Eulacestoma nigropectus; assembly: GCA_013397775.1. Taxonomy (NCBI): domain Eukaryota; kingdom Metazoa; phylum Chordata; class Aves; order Passeriformes; genus Eulacestoma; species Eulacestoma nigropectus. The sequence goes on from VZTE01002684.1 coordinate 424,250, forward strand.
AGTTCACAAGGAAGAATATTTTCAGGATGGGGATATATGGGTGTATTCAAATGAGTCTAAAATCAATATATCTGAATTTTTCCTGCATCTCATAAGAATAAAAAAGGAAGACAACATAATTGCAGAGCAAAAACAAAAGCACCAAAAGTTAATTGTGAAAATGACTCCTGCTACCATCACAATCTTAAATATGGGCTTAAATAACCTTCTCTCTAAAAAATAAACCCTGTCCTTAGTGAAATTTGTCATTACTTGCCATAATAAAAAGTAATGAGGTAAAAGTAAGGAAACTAAGATTCCACACTTAATAACAAAAATCAAATTCTTTGCCTGCAGACTTAAGATTTGCATTATGTGGGACTAAGCCAAGTTCTTACTCGTTTTTTAAAGTTTCTTAGGAGAAACTCTGACAATAGGAAATTAGTTCAAGTTGAGAAAGAACAGATTGCAGCTGCCTTGGTCCACACCCTTCTTGCATGAGGAAAAAGGAAAAGCCAGCTAGGATTTCCAACCTACAAGCTGGCCCTTTATGATAAAGGAAATAGATTGGTATGTGGTTATATGTGTTTTCAAGTGTAGCCTGTACATTTCCATTTTGAGATAATTTCCTCTTGCTATGGCAAGCAGCACCAAGATGACTGTGTGACTCTTCTGCATAAGCAAGAAGAGTATTAATAGCACAAGCTCGAGGAATTAATACAAATGAATTATTTTGAAATCTGATAAGGACTCACAGGAGCCATTCTTTGGGATAGTTCCATTTTGAAAATACATACTTGGTTTGAGTAGCACAACAAAATTCAGTATATTTGAAAACATCAAGGTGAAACTGATTTGTTTTGTGGTGGTTCACACAACAGAAATTATGCTTGTTTGTAAGATAGATATTACCTTGCCTGCAATAAAATAAATCAAACTAGTAAATGTAGGTTTCTCTGGATTTCAAAGGCATACGTCAAAGATATCCTGTTAACTTCAGTAAGATTTGGAGGCATTTTTACTTTATTGATAAAAAAAGTGAATATAGAGCACAATGACTGCATGTACGTTTAGTGTTACTAGATTAATGTACTTTTTTTCCTACCTTTCTTTTCCCCTTAAAAATCAGGTTACTGAAACACAAATTTTGGTAGTAAAATCTGGAGATGAGCAAAATAAGTTGCAGAAAACATCAATTTGGAAAATGAAAAAGTAGGCAAGGATTATCTTGAATATTCTGACTTGTCTGCAAAAAGGTATTCAGACCAAAATCAGGCCTTAGACTCAATGCACCTCCACACGAATCTGTGAACTCTAAATATTGAAAGTTTGCTGGAACTGGTATTAGTAGTTTATACAAGTTGTAGCTTGTGTTCTTAAACTTCTGCTTCCTAATCAGCCCAACCAGCGGTTGATTTGTCGAACATATATAATCTAGGTCTGTTTGATTTAGATTTCTAATATGTTTTTATTGCAATGGATTGTAAGAATATAAAATAAGAGGGGTATGTCAAATGACCTCTGTAACACTCCTTTGTTATATTATCCTTTGAACACAGTGAAAGGTCACCCAGGAACATGATGGAAAAGGGCCCCACAATACACAGAGGATGTGATTGATGTATCACGTTTAGAATGTAATCTGAAGTACAAGAGATTTAATTTATTCCATGACATACAGCCTGAAGTTTGTTTTCAGTTTGGTCTGAAATAATGAAAATAATGTTTCCGTTTGCAGCTGCCATTGATTACTATAATCCACAATGAAATTAAAAAACACAGTGGATCAAATCAAAGTATTGGAAAGATGGCTCATTTACAGTGCAGAAGTGCAGGCCAGCACATGCATGAGAAATATGTTAACTATGCTAACTTTTCCCCCCATGCTGCTAGAAAGGAGAAGTTATGATTAATAGTTTAAATACCAACAGTTAGGTCTTCTCACCATGCTATCTTATCTCACTGTCTGAAATGGCATGTGGTGTTAATGTGTTAAATACGATATCTTATTTTTCTTGTGATCTGTTTTTTAAAAAGTGACATATGTATGCACACACATATGAAGTGTAGGCAGTCTGCTATTTTCTCATACAAAGCCTAATACCTCATGTGGGTGAGGCTCTTTTCTTCCAGAACAAAGCTGGGATTGTATGTAGCCCATAATTTTTCTTGCTCCTCTGGCTATTTCTCCTTTAGAAGATCTCCATCTGTCTATCATTATAATAAGTTTAGACTATGAAAGGTACTCTAAATCATAAGGCTTTTTGGAGTTAGAAGCAACTGGAATAGGGAATGCTTAATCACTCTCTGCTCTGTCCTGTGAAACAAAAGGAGGATTTTTGGTATTGGTTTAACAGGAAGAGACATGGGATTAAATGTGCTTTTAAACTCCTGTTGAAACATGGTGTGTATTTAAAGGTATTGTATATAAAGATCAAATCCCATAATTGCTGACCTTTAGTGAGCCAAAACTGCCACTGAATCCCCTTTGTGTAGAGGCAGAAATTCCATTTCTTTGTAAGGAACTAAAAGTCGGGCCCAGAATATTATTTCCTGCTGTTCATTAAGAAATATTCTAAGAAGCTTCTTCTCCACAGCTAGCTTTGTGATAAAGACATATTGTTTGTGAGAAGTTGCAGGAACTAGAAAATGAGATTTTTAAGGATACATAAACTTTTCCTGGAGCTGTTGATGTAGGCACTGCTGTGTGATGACCCTGACACTGAGCAAGTTTGTGAGGTCACTGTGCTACAGTAGCACATATTTATTTGAAAGCATTTATTTTTCCTGATGTTTCCTTCATTATGTATTAGTTTGTTACCTCATATATAGTTTCCTGAAAAATATTTTAACAAAGTATTTATTGTTAGAGAATACCTGGTGAAGTTTTGGGGTTTTGTGGGGGGGAGGGTGTGGTGCCATTTGATGGACAGCTTTGCTTAGAGTCTCCTATCTTATTCACACCAAAAATGGAGGAACAGAATAAATATTCTGCCTGTCTTTCCCAAGAACATACCAAATATATGAGTTTGTCATGATCTTGTTCTTCCTTTAGAAGACTGGTTCATCTAGCATAATATTTTTCCTCTGCAGAGATTTTTCGCACTTCTCTGAGTCCCCAGAAAATGCTGCTGATCAAACAGTATTGCTCAAATGTTCAACAATCCAGTTATTCTCCAAAATTACAATCCGTATTAAATCTTGTCTTTTTGGATTGGAAATGAGCCCCAGAAAACTATTGTCTTACCTTACCTTGTATTTATCAAACCCTTTGGACCATTATTTCATGATCAATTATTCAGTATTGATAGACAGAAATACTGATAAGATATTATATACCAGTTAAATGGACTGCTGGGTACAAAAAGGTATTATTCAAATTCAAAGTTATTATTCAATGGTGGCAAGTATTGATGTGTGTATCCCAGAACTGCCACTGCAAGGCATATTCTTCAACACCTTCATCAACACCCTGGAAAGTACTAAACAAAACTAAACTAAACTAAACTAAAGTTCCAGTTTCCCTACCGGAAAGTACTACTGTGTTGTGTGGAGGCCAGGTAAATAGACAAATAACAAAAGAATAAACAAACTACAAATTAAGTGATTTGTATAATGAACGACATTAAAAGTGTGGCAAGCAGATAGAAAGTACTTCTTTTAGTCACGATGAGTCTGTTGCTTGAGTATGGTGCCTGGTCTGCGACCTCGTTATTCCAAAAGGATGTCAAGAAACTGGAGAGGGTTCAGTGTAGGGCTACAAAGATGTTGAACACCAACTGCACGTGACCTGCAAAGTGAAGCTGAAGGAAATGTGCTTCTTTAGTCTGGTGTAGAGGAAACTAAGTGGACATCTAAACGCATGACTTTGAAGGCTGTTAGAAAGATAATGGGACAAAATTTTCTCACTACTATCAAAGCCTATAACAGGGCCCAAACACTGCAATTTGGAAGATTCAGACTGGGCATCAGGAGTTTTTCACTGGGAACAAATAACCTGAGGAGGCTGGGAACTCTTGGAGATTTTCAAGATGTGACTATATGCAAAGCCACAGCTGACCTGCTTCAGTATTGTTTGTGATAGTCCCTCTTGAAATTCAAGTCTCCAATATTTCTATGATTCTGTAGTTTATTTTCAAGACACTTTGTGGTGCTTGTGCAATCCCATATAGAGATCACCTTGCTCAAAGAATTCACCCCAAAACAGTCACAACTGAAAGAAAATATGGCTTTTAGACTATCACATTGCTAATCAAAATTATCTTGGTGTCAAACACTTCTTGATCAGCTTTTAGTTTGACAGAAGGTTTATTGAAGCCCATTTTCACAGATGTAATTCCTGTGATTTGTCCCACCAAATCTGTGCAAGCTATAGGAATTTTGGCTTGCAGAACTCAGTGAAATATACAAAGATTTAATCTGTCCTAATGCACCCTCACCTGACAAGTCTCTTAGGGCATTTTTCTGAGACACAGGAGTGAAATCATCTCTGAACAAACTTAAAAGTTCAGTCTGTTGCAGTTTAGCACATCCTGCCTTCACAGATACAATTTTTGTGAGCCAAAATGCAAAAACAGAGGTGTGGTAATTACAAAAATGTCTCTCTGAGGTATTATAGGGCACAAAGTACAGCCAGAAAACATTCATCATATAATTATCTCAGTGCTTTGGTTTCCATATTACTTTATAAAATGTTTTTTAAGAAAAAATGAGATACAATTATTTTAATTTTTTTTATTGCAGGGGTGATTCAGTGTTTAACTGAGAATGTTAAAGCAATAAATTCCTAGCTTCTGCCAAAGATCAGTGCTCTCTTTCAAAGATCACCAGCAAATGAAGCTTTGTCTTCATGTGAAGACTCTCAAAAACATTAGAGTCATTATTCCAATTATTAAAAGCTTAAAAAATTTTTGGATGGTTTCCTGTAAATGTCGCACTCCACTTAGCTGAAGATTCTGCTCTGAACTTTTAAATTTTCTTTTCATTTTATTTTTGTCGAGTGTATTTTCTAAATTTAAAGAAACCCCCGGAATAAATGTAAGAAATTTTCCTTCTGAAAAACACACCATGTATTGACTACTACTCATATACTTTTCAGAGCCCTGATTATAAATATCAGTGGGCCATAAATGTTAAAGGTTAATGCTGTAATTGATTGCTGTGGCTGAAAGGTATTTAACTTTAGGAATTACTAGGGAAAAATTTATGTCTGCTGAGGTCAGATGAAAAGATCATAATGGTCCTGTCTTGTCTGTAATCCTTGACTGAATCAATAGCATGAATGCCATACAAAAAAGCCTAAAGGACAGGAAAACCCATCCTGAGTTAGATGAAAATGTGAATGTACAATAATTAGACACAGAGGAAAAGATTGTTTTCAAAAAAGAATCAATTAGAGGAATTTTATAGTACATCATAAAATAAGATCTATAATAAAGAATTGGATTTGGCATGTTTGACATACAGGTAAGTCTGATTTACAGTGTACTACTCTATAAGCCACATCTTCCAAGCTGGACTGTTTTGGAGTGATTTTTTTGATTCTTAAAATATTAATTTTACTGTCTGATGTCTTCACTGACAATGCATTTATGCCTACTTCATCTTATTTTAGAACTCCTTCAGTTTATAAACACTAAAAATTGTAAATGGTGTAGTTTATTCATATTTTATAACCAAACATCACTGAGAAAGTTTGTGCTTTCTCAAGATGGACCTGATGTGAAACTCCTCTCTCATACTCTCCTACCCACGCTGTGAGTGTCAACCATCACATGACACATCACATGAGCATATTAAAATCTAATGTGATTATGTCCTTTCCACAGTCCCATTTGTTTGGGTATATCTGTGTATGCATTAGGTTGCCCCTCTTCAAGGACTGAATGGTGTGTACTGACACGAGGGTGATTTCAAAACTGGGTAGACATAAGGATACTAAACATGTTCATGAGCACACTGACTGTCTCTGTCTGACAACGCTTTTAATATTGAGCCCAGGAATTTGTATAATTACAGAATTATTTAGGTGGGAAAAGACCCCTGAGATCATAGAGTTCAACTTTTGACCAATTACCACCTCGTCAATTAGACCATAGCACTGCATCACATCCAGTTGTTTCTTGAACATCTTCAGTGATGGTGACTCTACCACCTCCTTGGGCAGACCGTTCCACATAAATAGTGATGTGACTTCTTATTGTAGCAAAATGTTATGCCAAACCAGGGAACTCAAAGAAAGGAGATAAATGAAAGGTCATGTCCTAATTTTCCAGAGCAGTATTTTGGTGCTCAGCAGTCAGTGCTTGAGAGAGGATTAAGAGATTTGAATTGAGAAAGATAATAATATGGAAAAGAAAAGCTTCCAAAATAAGGGGGGGATTTAAAAAAGGGAGGGTGGGAAATACTATAGGAATACATCTAAGACAAATATTTTGAATAGAAGAATAAAATATTTAACTCTTTCTATAACTAAAAGAACAAATAAGACTTTGTTTCATTTGTTAACTCGAAATGTGAATGCAAAGAATGACACTGGAACAAAGAGTATAGGAAAGACTTTATGAACATGGCAGCTACCATGATACCCTCTATGGTGGAATAGCCTTGTTTGGCTAGAAAAAAATTGTATATAAATATGTAATTACTGAATGTGTGTCACTACTGCCACAACCCTTTCAGGAAGCACAACTTGATATGGAAAAGCCACTTTGGAAAATCGCCTGCAGTCACCTGAAAAAAGCAGTCACGCACTGGTACCGTCAGTACACCTGTAATTCTATTCTCTGGGAATTTCTTTTTTCTTTTTGGAACCACCTACCTGCTCCTAAATCTTTACTGACTTGGGTTTGCGGCTTTTAGAATGGGTCAGTGGAAATGCTTTCAATTAATTGCATCTGCATTATGTGCTGCAACAATATTTGGAGATGGCAAAGTGGGACATGCAAGACACATGGTCATAATTACACCAAAAGATTTCCCTCAGGTCTGTGGAAATATTTCCTTCATTTCTCAGTTTTCTGTTAAACTGACAACATTCTTCCACTCCCAATAAGTGGTGTGCTGTTAGCTGGGGTCCAGTCACTCTTTCCGGTCACCCAAAACTGACTCCCTTGACAGGCATTCCTAAATGTTAAGAGAGTCCTGGATTGAAGTGGAATATTTAATACAGAGGGAGTTATTTTTGTGAGGTTTCTATTCTATATGTAGGAGTGACACAGTATGGAGTAAAAAATAAAGCAACATCCAAAACTAGCAATTCTGTAATCCATCACCATGAAAGATAAATTAAGTAAACCTTACAATTACTGTATTTCAGGTCTCAAGCCAGTTTGTGTTTGCGTACTCCAAGGGAGTTCAAACAGAAGCTTTTATTTACTTGTGATAATTCAAACATCCAGGTGATAGATGTTAGCCCAACTAACTTTTGGACATGATACACAAGTTGGAATTTTCCCTAGGTGTTTTTTTACTCAATTTTTCTCTCTTTAGTGACATTTATGTCTACTTTCACCACTTTTGACAAACAAAAAAAGGAAGACAGTCATTCTTTTTATTGACTTCTCCATCTGTTTTTGTATTTCTCGCTCCTTGGCAAAATGGTGAACCTCTTTATTTCTTTTCTTTAAGAGCCACAGGTTATTTCCCTTGTAACCTATGTACTAGTGAACAATCAAGCTCACCCTCTAAAATCAGCTTTTCAATAGTGTAATTTACTTGCCTTTCAAAACTGAAATTTACTTCCCTTCATTCCAGGAAGAATCTGGAAGCTTGTAACAAGGCAGGAAACTGTAGAAGAGAACTTACTGACTATGGCAGACGCAAAATCACAGAAGCACAGAAGGGTTGAGGTTGGAAGGGACCTCTGAGGGTCATATGGTTCAGCCCACCAGTTCAAGCAGTGCCAGCTAGACCAGGTTGTCCAGAACCATGTCCAGATAGCTTTTGAATATCAGTCCTATCTGATTATAAATATAACTGGGTTGTAGAGTACTGAAGAAAAACACTACTTACAACATCCAGAAAGTAGGAAAAGGTAACAAGAAACAAAATCCTAGAAAATGGTTGCGATCTTGTTAGAAGTTTTGAGGTTTCCAAATAAATGTGTGAAAAAACTATCTTAAGAGTTACAGAGTTAACACTGAAGTACTTCTAGACTGATAGATATTTCAAAGGTAGATGGATTTGTGTTGAATTAGAGGTGTTCTTCATTTGGAACTCATTTACAATTTAGCCTTCCGCAAAATCTGCACATATATATGTTTGTATATAGAGCTGTAAAAGACCCAGATTTTCCTGTTTAATTTCTGTTTGGAAAAGGTAGCAGAAAGTTTGACGGCAGTCAATAATCAACTTAAGACAATGTTTCATATTACTTACTATGAAAAAATTAACATACAGTAGCTATGACAAATGTAAATAAAATGTGTTCCATATTGTGAAGAGATAGTGTGAGTGTGAATATGAAATTACAAATGTATGTTACCTTCTCCTTCTGGGACTGCACTTGGCTAGAGCAAGTAGGTTTTGCATACAATGTTCCATAAAGACTTTCTGTTCCTGTAAATTAACAAATAGTAGATATCAGTTTAATTATTATTTTTGTACAATATTCCTCAGATTGAAGTACATGAACAGGAAAAGGCAGATCAGGGAGTTTTATCCTTCTTGGTTTGAGGAAATTAAGTTAAATTTGTTGTTTCTCAGGGGAAGAAGTTCTCATTACCAGGGTATATACATGGCTTCCATGAGGATATTCAGCAGCTCTTTTGTTGAAAATGTTTTATGTCTATAATTTTTAGTGATTTGACATAAGGAAGAATGAGTTCCATCCCAATTCAAAATGCTATTTTATGCAATCAGAATTCAATTAATTTCTAGGAACCAGGTATCTGGAGAATATAATTTTCAATAGTCAGTAAGTTATGTCCTTCTTGCCAGCCACCTTTCTGAATTAGAAGTACCATTTTAACAGAAGGAATTACTTCTTGCAGGCTCCCCAGTGCATCTCAGAGGAAGAGAAATACCTCATAAGTGCTTTAGACGGGATATGCCCCAATTAGAGTTCTCATTCAGAATATTAAGGTAGTCATCTGCTAAGCAGCAGCTTTGCTAGTAAGATTAAGTTCTGCCTTTATGTGGAAATTAAGTAGTCAAAGAAACACAAGATCTCTGTCTTGGTGCTTGAGCCATCTTAGGAATTGTGGTTGCACCATCTGAAATTCTGTAACCCCCTTAAATGATTTCAACTAAGTGCCCATGACATGCCAAGGTGGTAGCTTTGCCAAATATACTACAGCTTTAGACAAACAATTCAGAACCTTTCAACTTCAGAATCATGGAATATCCTGAGCTGAAAGGAAATTATATGAATCCCACATCAAATATCAAGAGCCTGGCTGCTTTTTTTTCCCATATCACTATTCCAAAGAATCCTGATCACTGTAATGGTGCTTATAGTATATAAGATCAACTGAAAGTGAAGACTTGGCAACTAGCTAGCATTCCAGAAAAAATATTATTTTTAGGCTTTCAAAACAGTTTTAATAGGACTTCTTTATTAAAACTTCTTTCATACAGGATCGAACAATTTACAGTGTTGCTTAGATAAAAACAAAGACAGTATTGAAATCTGAAAAATTTGTTTTTACAAACATATCTTGCTTTTCTAAATATTCATTCTTAATGACCAGGAAAACCTTCACTGAATTACATAAGTCTTTATGTAAAGTCTATATGCAAAGAGTAATACAGATTTTATTGAACACTGTCATTTTGGGGAAGATTCTTCCTTCCTAAATCCTCATGGATGATGCAAGGGGCTGTACCTCAGCACTTAACTCTCCTAATGGTCTCTGTCTCATCAAAAGAAAAGACAAATAGGAAACTTCTTATTTAAGGGAAGAAAAGTACCCTAGAGTCTTATCAAGCTTCTAGCAGTTTCCACTTTCCAGTTGTTCTGCAGCTTCTTCCAAGCTGCTTTGTCTTCACAGGGGATTTCTCTACAATTCTATCTCCAAGCTAATGAACTACTCTGAATATTTTTGCTTGCATGCAGATGATCCAAGCCCATAACCAACAGTCATTTCTGCAATTACAAAACAGCCTTCATATATCTAGTCTAAATCCAATCTTTTTTAGTTTGAAACCATTACCCCTCGTCCATGCTAAAAAGTTTGTCCCTATCTTTCTTATGAGCCCCTTTAGGTACTGTAAGATTTAAATAATGCCTCCCTGGAGCCCTTTCCTTCTGCAGACTGAACAATATGAACTCTTTCTGTCTTTCCTTATAGAAGAGGTGTCCATGCCTATGATCATTTCTGCATCCCTCCTCTGGACCTACTCTGACAGGTCCAGGCCTTTCCTGTGCTGAGGACCCCAGAGCTGGATGCAGCACTGCAGGTGGTGTCTTACCAGAGCAGAGCAGAAAGACAGAATGCCCTCTCTCACCTTGCTGCCCATAGGGCTTTGGATGCAGCTCAGGACACAAGCTCTTGTGTGGTCATGTCCAGCTTTTCATCCACCAGCACCCCCAAGTCCTTCTCAGCAGGGCTGCTCTCAATCTGTTCATCCCCTTGACTATGTTGACACGAAAGGTTGCCCCAAGCCAGGTTCAGGACTTCGTACTTGGCCTTGTTGAAACTCATGAGGTTCCCATGGGCCAGCTCCTCAAGTTTGTCCTCTGGGGGGCCTCCAATCCCTTAGACATCTTGACCACACAGCTCTGCCAAGTGTTGTCTGCAAACTTGCTGTGGATGCACTTGATCCCACTGTCTGTGTCACTGATGAGGCAATGCAACAGCAGCCATCCCGGTATGGACTCCTGACCCCATTTGGTAGGAACACTCTGTCACCAATCTCCATCCGAGCACTGAGTTGTTGACCACCAGCCCCAGGATGTGACCATCCAATCAAAGGTCCTGGCTAGAAATAGATAGCTTAAACATCGATACTGGCTAAAATCTTAATAACTGAAATAAAAATATCTCTGATCCAAAGACCAGATGGACCAATTCGTGCAGTGAGATGAAAATGATGGTCCCATACCTATGTACTGTTCTGTATAAACATTAAAAGGAGCCTTCACAATTCTGCTTCTCACTGCTCACATCAGCTAAACTTTCTTTGTTTGAATGGGAATATATTTAGTTCTCTTATGGAAAGCACTGTATGTTTCTTTTGTCTAGTTCTATTTGATATGTCTAAAGAACAGATAATTTTCACCACCTGCAGAATTTGTATCTCTTTCTACAAAGTTACTAGCCAGTGCTGCTTTTGTATTGTTTTCTGACAGCCACAAAATCATCAGAGTGCTCATCATCCTACAGGCATTCTGCCTTTCCACTCCTTTTTCCTTATGTCCCTAACTCATCAAGGTGTGATAGATTAGGGGGATGGGGGCAGGGCACTTTGGAAAGGTTGTGTTTAAGATATTGCAGAGGTTTGGAAGGCCTGGACACCCTGGAAACCTAAGTCAGCTGGACTGGAGGGATTTGTGTTCTAGAAACAGATCAGTGGCTAGAGAAACATCCAGTCCTTGAACTCAAGATGTTTTCTCAACATGCAGAATCAGTATGTAAATCCAAACACAGCTGCCTGGTGAGTGACCAGAAAGAGAGAACTTTAATTTTCCCTATGACAGTTTGGATATTCTTCATCAAATAAAAGGGAGATTGCTTTAACAAACAATTTTCATAATTTTCTTTTTCAGGGAATTTTAAAGAGATATCATTGTGGCTTGCTTCAAATATGTATTTTGGCCAATAGGAAAAAAATACAGTAATAGTCTATTTTCAGAATAGTATAGATTCCTTCCTTCCTTCCTTCCTTCCTTCCTTCCTTCCTTCCTTCCTTCCTTGCTTCCTTCCTTCCTTCCTTCCTTCCTTCCTTCCTT
>VZTE01002684.1:441938-515805 GCA_013397775.1 Eulacestoma nigropectus
TTTTTTTTTAATCTGTTTGTGAGGACTGGATTTACCCAGAAATGTGCAAGATGCTGATGTGTAACGATGATAAAACAAATAATGGATTCTGTAAGAGATTCTCATTAGTATTTTGCTGCTTTAGGAGACATCACATGCAAAAAGTATTTTGAAGTATTTCAGGAAAAAAGATCATTAAATAGGTATGTGAGTATTACAAACTAAATGTTAATTTGTGTTCCTTCCAATGAAACTAAGGAATCTAGGTTTAAGAATGGGCCACTAAATTCTATAATTAGATAACTTATCGTGAAAAAAAAAGTTCAGTCTTTCAGTCTTCCAAGTACTCTGAAGCTTGAACTTACTCATTTTTCAAGTTTATGTTTTGTGATAAAGCTTTGTACCTATTAGAGAGGGATAAAAGGTGATAGATAGCAAGTTTAATTACTTGAATAAGATCGGAGGGCTAGTAACAGGTATTGATTTCTATTTAGTACACTTATGACCTATAGGGTCTTAAAACTCACGCAGTAAAGGTTTTTGGGTAAAACCTATCAGGAAAAATGGCCTCCTATGTGCCAACAATGTTGTGTCAGAACAAAAAGTACAAGTTTTTTCTGTAAATATTTGCTTCTGATGCCCTTTTCTTTCAATTATTGTAACTGGTATCTGAATTCAGTAGCAGTGAGTATTTTCTTTACTGTAATAACGTGCTATTTATTCACCGTGCTAAAGGACATGAAAAATAAGGTAAATCAAAAGACATCTTTTCTCAATTTGCAACTCAACCAACACTTGACTTTTTTTCTGATCCTACAGGTGAATTTTAGTTCTATTTATGGTGTTCATTCCAGTGCCTTTTCAGCTAATGTGTTACACATGCAAAAAAATGCAATCTCAAATGCATTGAATTTCATTTAAACTCACCATGAAGATCAAACACTTATTTTTCAAAGTGGTATGTTTGAAAAATACGCTAACTTGTTAAATCTAGGATGGATGTGCTACACATCTTTTTTGCTTCTTTTACTCTAGCATAATCTTTATATGTATCATGAAATCTGCAATCCTGCAAATGGAAGAAATCAAAACAAGGCTAACTGATCAACATTCATTCAATAATAAAAAGAATAATGTGCATGAATCATAATTAGTCATATGTGTTCACAATAAATATGCTAAATAAGCTGTTATTGGCTTTATCTGTTCTTTGTAGTATGAAAAACTGTCCAAATCTAATGCTGTGCAGATTTGAGGTTGCTGTGCATGTCTGGTCCTAAGTGCAATGATTTAAATGTATTTTAAAGTAAATATTTTCTCTCCTACAGGATGACAAGCAACAAGCAAGTGATCCTGTCCCTCAGCTCAGCACTGGTGAGACACATCTGGAGTACTCTGTCCGGTTCTGGGTTCCCCAGTACAAGAGAAGTACAGACATATCAGAGAAAGTCCAATAAAGGCCAAAAAAATGATGGACTGGAGCATCTGCCCTAAGAGGAAAGCCTGAGAGAACTGGCATCGTATAGCCCAGAGACAAGAAGGCTCAGGGGGAGAGAGGATGCAAAGAAGATGGAGCCAGGCTGTTTCAAGTGGTGCCCTGGGACAGGACCAGAGTCAGTAGTCACAAAGGGAAACACAGGAAGTTCTTTCTGAACATCAGGGACATCACCTTTGTGCTGTGAGGGTGACAGCACCGGCACAGATTGCCCAGGCTGGTTGTGCAGCCTCCATGCTTGGAGGTATTCCAAAGCTGCTTGTTCACAATCCTGGGCAACCTGCTTTAGGTGGCCCTGATCAGGCAGGGAGACTGAAACAGATGAACTCCAGAGGTACCTTCCAACCTCAACAATTCTGTGATTTTTTGATTCTGTATGACCCTCACTAGGTAAATATTGCCTAAAACCCAAGATGACCTGAAGATGACACCAATGCCCACTCAACTTCTTCATGGGAAACAAAGGTAAAAGATAAACACTTGAAAAGCAGTAATGATGAACAGAGTATTCCGTGAGTACCAATAAAACTTCTATTTCCTTGAACAATTCTCTAGCCTTGAAATTTTATTTCAAGGTGTATGATGTATCTGACCATGGTACAGAGAAAAAGGAAACCACCAGCCCAGTAACTCCATGAGCTGAATCTCTACCAGGAGCACTATCCTGTTGAAGAGAGACATGCCAGATTCTCAAACTTGTCTGCTTAGGGCCATCACCTAGGAGAATTATACAACTACGTTGTTGCTGCTGTACTGGTATAACTCTCCCACGTTTCAACATAAATATTGCCATAATGCGGTAATTTCTCTCCTCCAGTGTAATTATTTCTTTAGATGCAGTGCGATTATTAAAAAAAAATAAAAAGCATGTTTGGAAAGAGTCCACCTGGGGATTTATCCCTTAATGGTTGTAGGAGTACAATACACCATTTCATATTACAATAGAAATATCACTTAATTACAGTAAGAGCTTAAAGATATGTCATATATACTTCTTTCTTTCTGATCCTAACCATTTAATAACTACAGTGAGTACTTTTTCTAATGGAATGGTTGCTACTACCCACCCCTGAAGGTGAGGGTAATTCAGGTTCTTTTTAACAGATCCCTTGGGGCAGATTAGAGTGAAAAAACTCTGAATGACTGCTGTTTATATGTGTATGTACATATATATATGTGTGTGTATTTATGTACCTACATACACACACATAGATACACGTATATATATATATACACATATGTAGGGTTTATTTTAGAATAATTTGGTTGCAATGGAATGGAGGTATGTAGCCAGTTTGGTTATATAGCAATATAAATACATAAAAATAACACTTAAAGGAAATGTGTAGGGAAAAGAAAGGAAGGGAAAAAAGGAAGAGTGAAAAGTTATCACTAGCTGTGGATCCAGGGACAAGACTTGATTGTTGCAACTTAGATGTCTGTTGTTGAAGTGATGGTCGCTGTCTTGATCCATTGAGGGTGGGGAAGCCCACGAAACGTAGAATTCAAAGGGTTACTATACATTCAGGTTTACATGGGAATGCCCATGAACTCTCCTGGGAGTTTTACACTGCCTGATGCAACGCTGTGGATTTGTTGCAGCATTGTGGATCATGTGCAGTTCCCTGGTGGAAGGCCCCAGGAATGAGACAGGAGGCATTTTGGGGGCCTTTGATGTTTTTGACATCTTCCAATACATAAAAGCTGCCTCTCACATTAGCATAGTTGAGCCAGTTATGCCCTATCAGAAGGGATGAACACCTTCAGGCCTATGAATGCTCTATTTCCTGTGTCACTGTAATAGCTCTATTGTATTGATCAGCTGTTCAATCCAATTTCTTAAATAAAGGCCTCTAGTAAGATTTGAGATGCCCAGGGATATCCTGTCCGACTTCCATCCATTGCTCCAGAAGGATTTGGTTTTTCCATAGGTCCTTGCATATATATTTTGATCACATCTGCCAGCTCCTTGCATAAATGTTTTGATTATCTTGGGCACTTCAGAGGATTCTAGACATTTATTTATTGGTAACTGAATCAAACCATAAGTTTTACACTCTAATACTCACTTATATAGCTGGGTAATATGTAGACACCTAAGGATCTTAGTCTTGTGCCAAATCCATGGTTCCAATGTCAAACACAGGAAGTTATTTTTTTATTGGACACTCAGCACTGCACTAGGGATGCTTGGAACAGAAGTTCAAGAAACATTTTTATTCGGACAACTTCAAAGCTTCTAGAAGTACAGGGAGTATTTCAGAGTTGCTTTTCTGTATTTAATAGCCTGTAAAAAGTAAGACAGATCTAGCGTGTCTTTGGTCTCCATACTCATCTGTTCACAAAAGGCTGCTGTGGATAGCATCAATAGGCTTCTGTCATTCTTGAGAGGAGGAGAATCCAAAGCACAATTAATATACTTTAGTTGTATGTTACTGCATGTGGTGCTTTAGTTAGCAAAGAAAGACAGATTTTGTAATAGAAATATTTTTCATGGGAGTTGAACATCTCTCTGGGTCTGTACATAGGAAAATCTCACCATAAATTTTAGTAAGCCGTAACAACCAGTTTTTTTGCATCAGCCTCTTAATTCTTCTTCCTAACATATCCCAGTGAAATGCTTAAAAAAGCTCTCAGTTGTGGTAGAAAGCAATCACTTAAGCAAAAATAAACCTACAGATTATTCTTTGCAGTAAAATTCCATTCAAACTGTTGTTTTAAACTGCGATACACTTTGAGAACATAAATAGCATGTAGAGTATCTTGTCAGGTATCTCAGTGTACTGACTGAAAAAGATTCCTGTTACACGTCATTCATGTTTTCCTGTTTCTTTATGAAATTGAACTTAAACCAAAACCCTCGGAAATCAGAAATCCAGTTGTAATTGCAGTTCAAACCGTTCTTCAGTGATTTTCAGGCTTGTCTCCCTGGCTATTGAAAAGCCACAAAAAAACCTGAATAATTTGTTGTTGATTGCGGATTATTATTAGTCTTTCTGACAAAAAGCTCATTATATCTGTTTTCATTACAGTACCATTTGAACTTGGCATTACAAATACAACCACAAATTTGATTTCTTATGAGGCCTGGGGTTTTGCTTCTCTGACACAAAAGCAAGAAATCATTGTACCAAGAGTTCCAGAGTGACCTTTGAAAGAAAAATAAATAGACAAGGTATTTTCTGCCAAACCTGCCACCTTTATATTTCATATTTTTTTGGAAAATGTTGCCTACTAGACATTTTGTAGACAAAGGGGCATGCATACGTGTGATCCATATACCCCTGTGTACCACTTATCAAACACTCAGCTAAAAAACAATATCCTAAATTATAGCTACAAATGAATAGATTAGCAGAATGTCTTTAATTAAATTTAGGAGGATCTTGTGACTCTGTCATCATCACCTAAGCAAAATGTGAGTGGAGAGAATTATCATATAAGGATTGTTGAGACTCCAATTTAGTTTTACGTGATTTTTCACAGAAGATTTGAAAAAATATATACACTTCTATTGATCCGAAAAGGACACTTCTTTCATTAAAGATACGCATAGACGACAAGTATTTGTAACAGGTAAATTAGCAATTCTGTTTTTGCTGAGTGAATACTGACAGAGCTATGGAGGTAATTTTACTTCTATCTAGTTTATGACTTTACTCCCTTCTAGCAACTGGGAACACTGCAGTCCACTGTCCATATTTCAAAATTCATCTAAGCTTTTCATTATTTCATTCAACTACACATGCTGGGGTTTTTTTAAAAAGAAAGATCAAATCAAACATATGGTACTTCATCCTCAAAGGGCATGTGTTCCTATGCCATGTGCAATGGAATAAATTCACAACACTTATTGTTTCTAAGAGTCGCACAACTAATCCATCATGCACACACCAATAGAAGTTTAAATTCAAATGTTCTAATGGTTTCAGGAAACAAAAATAACTTTCGGGTTTTATGGGAACAGTCACTGCTCACTGCTGACAAGAAATGAGACAGAAAATTCCATTTAGTAGAGTAAATGTTTCCCAGATTCAAAGATAACAAGATAATGAAGCTAAGACTTAACGATGCCTCCTTCTTTCTTTATAATGCTCTTTTCACACTAATTTTATGTTTCAGAAAAATACAGGTTTTACAGATATCATCAGATATCTTTGTGTATTTTTTCAGAAAAAGGGGAGAAATTAATAGTAACAGCATAAATGCTCAAAGAATTCAGCAAAACTCTCTTAGAAGGCTCAGAAAATTTAAATAAAAGAGAATGTGAGTAATGTGAAGACCACCTTAACTTATAATTGAAATGTACTGCAAATATTTCAACTATTTTGCAGACATGGACAGGTAAAGTTTCTGCTAACTAATAATTAACATTTATCTTAGAAGGAATTTCATGACCTTCCTGCAAACTAGGCACCGAAACTTTGGGAGGAGGAGGTAAATAGAAACTGAACATACCTTTAATGAAGTTTAACAAAGAAATTATTGTTGGTGAGGTTTTAGACCTTTTCTTTCTTTAATTACATTGGCATAGTTCAAAGCAAATTGAATACAGAGGAAGATTTCTGCTTGTTTTTGTGGACTTTAGATTTGGTCTGACAAAATAAGAAATGTTTAAATAAGTGCAGAATACTCCACTATTAAACTGGCAGCAGTCACAGGAGAACTTAAGCATTCTCAAGTTCAATATACAACTGGAGATAATTTTCATAGCCCATTTGAGCAGAAAGATCTTTTTATTATTTTCTTCATGGTAGCTTTTATTTTTCCTTCTTTTTGCTGTTGCTGTTTTGTTGAGGTTTTTGTTGGTTTTTTTTTTTTTTTTTGGTTTGGGTGATTTTATTAATCTTTTAACTCCTAATTAAAGAAGATGTAACTTTAACTGGATATGGTATTTGTTTGACTGGAAGCCATAGAATAGACCTAAAAAACAGTGCTGGTTTTACAATTAATTGCAGATTTCTTAATTTATTTTGGGAAAACAAGGTCAAAACAAGTGTATCTTTGGGATAGAGATTCTGAATGCATATGCTTAGAAATAATATTAAAGCCAACAACAAAAAAAGAAAATAAGGCATTTAAAAATAAGCAGTAATGTTTCCATGTTATGTTAACGGACCTTTCAAATAGATGGTGATGGCAATATTCCACAACTCATTGAAAAAGAGAAGAAAAATCTAATTATTAGTTTCCTTATTTCAAGAATATTTAGGGCCTCGTTGTTTTTAATGAATCAAAACTGAAAATTAAAAACTTGGATATAATACAGAACTTCTGACTTTGAAGGGAGGATTTACTGATTCAGTCTTAATCTGTAACCAATGAAAATTATTACAATTATGTGTCCTCATTTTAACTAAAGAGTTTATATGGTTCATCATTTGAACACTGGTTTAGCTGTTCTCTTACTCGTCTTCTTATTTTTTTCATCTCATTTGTAAGTCAGAGGTTGCATTTTTTAATTTTAAGGGATTCTTCTGAAAGGCTAAACCAAACAAATATATATCACTGACAACTGACTGCCTGACGCCAGGCACAGAAAAAGTTCTGTAAACATTTTTTCAAATCTCTTTTCTTTCCTGAAGTTCCTCTCACTGAGTGGACTGCTGAAAGCCAGTTATTCACTAAGGTGGTAAACTGGAAAAAAAGAGTCAGGATCTAGATCTGGCTGTGAAATATAATTACCCAAGACCAGGTAACCTGCTGTTTGCATATGTGTTTAGCCATTAAAAAGTTATTACACTCATACTGGTTGTCAGTGGATAACACAAGGTTCTCAGTGCGCTGGGGTATCATATTAGTAACCCATAGAGCTTCCGTTATCAATAACTTAAAAAAGATAACAGAGGTAGGGTAGGAAGCACAGTTCCTTTGTTGTAGAGCAGCAAAGGAGTGGTTGACTCAATTTGCAAACATCAACATAAAAAACTTTCTTCTCTTTTTAGGGCTTTATAGACATAGATTTTGTGAAACTAAACCTATGGTCATAATACCTGAAATGCACTCTTTCTCTGCAGATACATTACCTTATTATGTCCCTCTTTGAATTATTCTTTAGATTTCTTTCTAACTTCTTCAGCCAAATGAAGTGTTAACAAAACCCCCTTCTTCCCAAAGAAAACAATTGCACCCAAATTTGTCAGACATGAGGAATTCTGGGTAAGGTACTAATCTTTCAAACTCCTGTACTTAATTAGGTTTATGAATAATATTTCTGAGCTTCTTGTAATGACTTACATACACATACAAGGGAAAATGCATGCGTGAGAAGTTTTAGAGTGGGGAACAGATTTATTTCAGTCTGTATTGTGTATTTTTGTAAAAAAAAATTACAGTACCCTAACAGAAACAATAAGCACTTGTAAAATTAGAAATGCACAATATTATATAAAGCTGCGTTCAGGATAAAGAACTGCAGAATCAATGACCAAAAAAAAGAAGAAACAAGTAACCAAACAAAAACAATTACTGTAAATTAAGTATTCTCAAGAGAGAAAATTATCTTGCCACCTACTCAGTACAGGCATACAAACAATCTCTGGGAAAAGTTTCTTGGGAAAAATCTGTAATGGAAATAAAATAAAAATATGCATTAGAAAATAGAAATTAGAAAATAATATAATAAATCTTTTGCTTTCTGCACTTTAATTAGAGAAAGCCCACAGTTAAAAGCAGCAATTTATAATGCCTCATTTTTTTATTTTTCTTACACAGGCATCCTCATTCCTTTTCTGAGTGATATGTTCAGTATTGTTTAGATTACGTGAAATGAAATAACTCATATGCACCTTATTGCACATAAAGTGCACAGTTATGATCTTTGGGCAGTTGAGATCTTCTAAACGTTTATTTGTGTGTGAGTGAGATATTGTTTCTCAACCTGCTCTAGACCCTTCCTGAAACAAGATAGAATGAAGAGCATGACAGACAAAATATCAGGTATTCCTTGTCTGTGAACAACTCTTTCTATTCCAAAAATTTGTTAAAAAAAGGACATCATGCCATTAGAAGTTATCACATCTGTAAGATAAGTAATAGGTCCTTAGAGTGAAATTAGTGGCACACTTAAGAAAAGAATATTAGAAAACTGTGTGCTTACTACTTGGCCAGAATAGAAAAATAATATTTTCAATAAATAGAATTGCAGCAATTTAGTTGGCTGTAGTATTTTCTAAATATTATAGTTGAACAAATGTGTAGAAGAATTTTCGAACTGAATAAAACTGTGTTAAAAAAGAAAGCAAAAAGAATTTACATCCAAAGTTTATTTTCCAGAAGTACGACTCAGAGCCCAAAGCTATTCATTCATCTCTTGTTACACCTGGCACCCAGTTCTTTTGCTTGATAACTTTTCCTGCCAGACTTATCCACTTCCTCAATATATTGCTAAATATTGAACTAAGGCATAGCTGAATCCTTGCCTATCAGTTAATTTCCCGGGGGAAAGCCACCAAAGACTCGTCTCCAGGGCACAAGTCCACGTGCAGGAATTAAAAGGCGTTCCACAGCATGAGTTACCAAGTGACCTGTAACAACACATATGTTGTTCCCATATGTTTCCGAAATACTTTGTCCAGCTACCTCAATGTGCACATTATGCTGGGACACAGCTGGCCAGCCTTCCGAGAGGGAAGCCAAAGCACACAGCTGCTCTCTCCTGACCCCTTATATACATAGTGCTACCCTGAAAAACACACCTTGCCACTCAGCTTGTCAGTAAGTGAAGTCCTGGATGGATTGGCTTTTCCTCCCGTGCAGAGGGAAAAATGGAGGGAATTCTTGTGTGAAAGCACTGTTGGCTGCATAGCGGAATGGGCAGGAACACATTTGTTGTTTAGAGAGAGATGAAGTATTCTCACTGTGAATGTCCGCAAAAGTTTGAGTAATTAAGATTTGCCTTGTGATACAACTTAGTAATCTGCTCTAAAACTCGTGAACTAGAACCTCTAAATTCTGTTTTCACCTCTACCACCCTCTTAAGCTTTACAATGGGCCCAGTCGTGTAATTTAAGTGACCTTCATTTGAAACAACAAATAAACTGTGAAAACTGATGCTACTCACCTTTGTGGGATGTTGTAAGAACTCTTTTTCTGCACTTCAACTAAGTAAGGATCACTCCGGAATATTTGTTCTGAGCATGTCATTGTTGCTGAGGAGGAAAGGGTGTCACTTTTCAGAACAAAATGATTAGAGACTTTCTTGAATTCATCATCAGTTTGCAATGGATTAAGTCAGCGTATAATTGCTTTTATTCAGTGTTGAACCAGGTAGTCTCAGCTTTTAATCCTCCCTCTTCTCTACAGCACCAAGTGCCTTCAGTGTCACTGCCTCTCCCACACATGACTATTTCACTTATGCTTTCCCATTTGTTTAAATGTGGCATTTTAAACCCATTTATTCTGCCCATTGATGGCAATACTGAGTATATTTTTCGTTGGCTTAACTTTATATCTTTCC
The DNA here is from genome assembly GCA_013397775.1 of Eulacestoma nigropectus. NCBI lineage: Eukaryota > Metazoa > Chordata > Aves > Passeriformes > Eulacestoma > Eulacestoma nigropectus. Next base: position 451,871 of record VZTE01002684.1, read on the forward strand.
ATTTTTGCCATATGAAGTAGCTTGCCTAAGTAATGTACAATACCTACACTCAGAACTGTATTTACATTCCTCTATGAATGCTCTGGAGAGAATATAAAGTATAGTGCCAGACATTCAAATTTCAAGGGTACCTACAGTATTCAGCGTTACTGCCCAGTAATTTACTCCAGATAGGCAGGAAGATATTAGACTGTTATACATGGCTTACCTGCTTTATAGAGCTTCATATACAAAGCTCATGAAATCATAGTTGGATAAAATAAGCAAATGAATAAATAGCATTATAATCACAAATGAGGACTGCCTATAGCAGACTCAAAATATCACTGACTGTTCCTGTGTTTATATTTATATATGTTGTTGTCTACTGTAGTACTCTTTCAAGTTAGGTAGTTTTGAACACAAAATACAAAACGGTCTCTGCAAAATATTGAAGGCACACGGTGGAAAATAATTAATTAAGGTGAAGCATCTCAGGATTTTGCTGAGGGTGCAACACAATATTTAATATTCAGCCACATGCTGCGATTTCAAGCGTACGATTAACTTTCCACCCTCTCATTGTACTACTGTCTTGTTTCATGGAAAGATACACATTTGCATATTCTAATTAAAGTCAAGTACAAAGCTTAGTGACATCAGTGAGAGCCTTCCGACTGATTTCCATTGCTGCTGGATCAGACCCATCTCTGACTGGATTAATTTCCAAGATGTATTTTAGAAATATACTTAATGTATAAAAATCAACCTGTCTTTTGATACAGATTACTAGAATTACATCTTGAGTATGGTAGCAATCTACAAGGTATCTCCCACAGGAGCTGGAGTATATTATCCCCTGTAGGCTGCAGGTGCTGCCCACTCTGAAAAAAATGCCGATAAATATCCCGTCTGTTTCTTTAACATGAAAATCCAGATGCTCGTAACATTTTAAAAATCCCTTTTAGCAGTCTTCCTTTTTCTTTAACGTTTGTTTCTAAGGTTTTGTGAGGTTATATTTCTAAATTAGGTTAACAGAAGATGAAAATTAAAATGGATCAGGGTGGAGAAACAGAATGCCTGTTCTGATCTAATGAACATATGTCTCTAAAAGAAATCTAAGTGCTATATTAAATATCTAGTAAATATAAATTTTTTAACCATAATTTAATTATAACTCTTAACTGTGGATCTGTAAAACAGAAACACCTTGGAATATGATTATTCATTCAGGCTATACTGCAGGTAGCAGTAAACTGATAACATATAATGTAGTATAAGATGGTACATTATGATTTTGAAATATTTCCTCAGTCAAATCACAGCTATCGTGATATTTTAGCAACACATACACACGAAACTTGATGATTAAAGAGTTACATAACTAAAGTTCTGAAGTAAATCTCAAATTCAAAATCAGGGAGGCGAATGAAGGGGCCGATGGGGCATCCCTAGACACCCTTATTTTGCATATATTGTTTTATTGTGGGAGACTGGTTCTGTTATCACCATGATCATAGGTAGAATTAAGAACATTTTTACACTGGAATAGCATATGGAATTTAAATCACGTAACTGCAGGTTATGCGTGGGTGGTGGCCAACATGAACTGAGCAATAGTTTCTAGCATTGGTATGACAAAAAATAACAGCAAAGAAACTACAGAAGGCAGAAAACTTTGTTTTACAGATTTCTGCAGATGAAGAACAGGAAAGGCTGTTTGTTAGTCTCTCGTAAGCTAAAGGTTACTGCATTAGCCTGAGAGTGTTGGCCATATTTTTACTAAGAATTGAAAGAACAAAACCTGTTAACAAAGATAAAATAATGGTCAGGGCAGGCCCTGTCATTGGGAGCAGGGAGAGAAGTGATAACAGGAGCAGAGCAACTTAAATTGAGTGTCCTATCTGCAAAGGTTTGACAATCCCAAAGTGTGAGTGAGGTATTATCATTAAAAGGGGGAGGAACCAGCTGTCTCAGCAGCTGCCTCAGCAGAAGACTGCAAAATGGCATTAGCTATGCATGAGAAATAGGTATTGTACATGGCTTGCTTGTGGCTTTGTTAGGGCTCTTTTTTTAACTGCTGATATGGAATACAAATAATCTATTACATATCTAAAATGTATTACATCTTTCAAGACAATGAGCTATGACTGAGCAGTGATATCTTTTATTTCTTGCTCAGATCAATGATATATAGGAATTACCAGTAAGGATAAACCTCAGAATAAATCCACTCCAAAAGCTTAGCTTTAACTTGGACTAATTGCTGCAAGGGGAAAGGGCATAACTGGTTTAATTTGACAGTACTTTTTATGTATGTATATGGCTGCAGATTGGCATAAGTGTTTCTCTCAAGAAGTCATTTTCTTCACTTTTGTCATATTTATTTCCTTAGTATTTTAAGGGTTAAAAAAATTAAGACTATGAAATGACATTGCTCAGAGCAGTTTACCATATACCTGACCAGCTTTGTAATATTCTGCATCCTAGCTGTTGTTGAACAACACTCCCCTAGCCACTTGTTCTTGTGGGTGACCATGAGTGACATATTTTGGTGTAGATCCATCAGTTTGTGTAGAGGCAATAGACTTCTCTCTGCTTGACCTTTGCTTTTCTAAAGGCAAAATTACAACTTGTTTGTTTTTCAGCCATAGCTCACACTAAGTACAAGGCTATAGAAATAAAATTACATCTTTTTACCTTTTGAATGACAGTGTGATATGGTGTGATGTAAATAGATTTAGACACCATAGACAGTGGGTAAAGTACCATAAATATTAAATAATGCCCTAAGGGTCTTATGTCTTTAGTGTTACCAGTGTCTGAATACACTGTAAAAAGTAAAATTCAGATCACAAGCATTACTGCTGTCTTAAAATGTCTTTAAAATTACTTTTTACTGCAATACTGCATCAGAAGTATGATGAGACAGACAATCTATGCCTGAATTTACTACTTTTCAGATGAAACACAAACCTAGCAAATAGACTGAAAAAAGTGTTTCTGAAGAAAGACTATATACATAAATGGAGCTTTATTTTCTCCATGAAAATTGTTTGCAGGCTCATTATAACTCTCAAAACTAAAAAAGAATGCTTTTCATTGCCATTTTAACACATTGAATAATATTGTCAGATTTTTCTGAAAATATAATTCTTTAAAAAACCACAAAACGTTCTAAATAATAAAAAAATATAAATTTTAAACATTTCTCATCCAGAAAAACAAACTAAACCTAATCTATTGCACTTACTAGAATATTGATTTTGAATTGTTGGGGAAGAAATGTATTTTATGAATGGATTCTGATTATCTTCAGCATACAGGTAGTGCTTAATTACAATGGAAGATGATTTCTGAGAAAAAAGTATCTTAGCTCTAGCAGTTGTATTCAAAGGTATCAGATGATTCGAGGTACATCTCTGCTAAGAAGTCTTATTTCTAAGGACAATTTTCCTTTTTTTTTTTTCCCAGTTAGTGATGAATGACAAAAACACCCAGGGCTTTACTATTTGCCTAGGAAAAGATTTACACAGCCCAAAACACTCACAAATTTCACCTTTTGTTTTACATTTTTCAGGTCATACTTTTAATCTTTGAGTCCAATCCACCAACTTGGCCCCTACTCTTAGTGTTTCATTAGTTCACATTTCCCATATCCACCTGCCAGTCATGTTCTACCTCTTCTACCTGTCTTCTCTTCATTTTTTCTGTAATAGGTGTAACCATTCAGCATTTGTTATAAGGGTCAGTCACATCAAAGCTTAATGCTCTCAAGCCGAAAAAAAAAAAAAAAAAAAAAAAAAAAAAAAAAAGATAGAGAAAGGAAAAAAAAAAGGATGTCCTAGCATTCCTTCTGGCAAACTAGGGAAATAAATGTTTTCAGTGCTGCTAAGCATAGCTATTTTATAATCTCACTAGTTCCATCAATTTGGCACATACTGTGTACGTTCTTTTATCAAGAAAATATCATTTTGGCATTATAGTGTTAACATAATGTTCCTCACATCTAACAGTTACGCTTATTGCATTAAAGAAATAAAACCAAGTATGGATTGCAAAAGCTAAACTACAGTTGCACCTAAAATTAGTATTCAAACATTAGAAAGTCCTGTCTTGAAGAGTGATTGGAGAATAGCTTCATGCAGTGAAATTTAACAAAGAGTTTCTTGAGCTCAAAATGGAAAAGTGTAATATTTCATTGGCCTGGATGACAACATAAAATATTCATAATTTTAAAACTCAGTGTGGTTCTATAATTCAATACAGATGCTGGTAACAAGTCATTCAGTGTCTGAGTGACACAATTAACATCTTGCTTGTTAGCTAAAAACCCTAATAATTGCTTCACTTACTCATCCTGGGCTGTTGATACTGAAATAGTTCCTGGTTTGAACTTGACCTTTCCTTTCAGCCATCAGTCATTTTTATTAATAACCAAATGTATCAAAAATATGTCTTTCATTCTGTATATCAGTGTGAGAAGTTAAGCCATAGAATTCTCAGTAAGAATGTTTATTTCTTTAAATATGCATTAACTAATGAAGTGTCACAGACAGTACTTCTGTAGCATATGACACAATGAATGAGAAAACACTTAAGTCTATCACTTAGAAAATCAGAAAGATTCAGACTCCCTAGATTCCATCTGTATTGGGATTTACATGGAATAGAATCATCAAAAATATGCAAGGTACACTTTGCACTTCTAGTGGTATCTAAGGGGCTAATATTCTCATTCTGAGACATGGTTCTGTTTCTCTTCCACAGAGGTACAACCACTGGATGGGACAAGCCTTAGATGTGGTTCCAGATGTTAAGACTTTGGCAGACTGGGTTCTTGGAGGAGGAAACAAGATCTAGACCCCCCTACTCTCAAGGGGGTAACCCATTTCACTGAGACACAGAACTGGTACTTCCTTCTTCAGGTGTCTGGAAAGAGAGACCTCTAAGAAAAGACCTCAGAGTAATTCTGAATTATGAAGGAAGCATCAAACTATAAAGGTTTTATTGAGGTACCCTGCATCTTAAAGAGGACAACCCACATCTGTTACCATGCTGGAGTGGTTTTTGTAATATTCTAATTATAACGGAGTCAGTATTCCACTAAAATCTCCTTACTGAGAGCCTTAAACTCAGAAAGCAGCCAAAAAGAGATATAAGCATTGATTCATTCTACGCAACCAGCAGACACAACAGAGATAAATTTGAATGAATAAATTTTATGCCCAGATTAATCCTATTGAAACGAGATGTTATTCTGAACATCTAAAATAGGCTACCTGAATCTGAGTTTTATTTTTAAGTAAACATTTGTTTTCAATGCATCTTTCTAATGTCCTTATAAAATCAATGCACAAATTTATGTACTACAGAAAAATAAGATTTTAATCTCATATCAAAGGCCTTCTGTATAAATTGAGTCTAAATATGTATGTTTTAATGTATTGTGGGAATACCGGAGAAAATTTCTGAGTTCCTGCTAGCAATAGTACACACTACAGTACAAGAGAGAAGTGAAGAAAAATTTCCTTTAATGAGCCTGTGGATACAGAAATAGCAAGGAATATTACCCCATCTGAATTACTCAAACAGTTTTAAATTGCTCAATTTAAAGCTTGTCCAGAAGCCAATTTTAACATCTTATGTACTCCTACAAGCAGTGCAGTGTGATTTTTTAATGATCAAAGGTGTTTGATTTCATTTTGATGACTTGTATGTCATGCCCCAACACTATTGTAGGTCAGAGATCCAATATGAGTTCACAAAGGCTTTAACTACTAAATTGCTCATGCTATTTCCTCATCATCTAGATCTTCTTTCCATAAATACACCAGTCTAATAAATATTAAACTTGAGATTATATGACTTTGATAAATCAGCTAAGAATTCACACTACCTACTCCGTTCCATACAGTGGTGCATTCAGACACCATTTACATATAGAAAAAATATATACTTTTGTGTATATATATGTGTGTGTGTGTATATATGCCTATGTACGTATGCTTACGTACCAGGAGCTCGCCTCCACCCTTCAACTACTCTCACATGCTTCTTTCATAACAGGTGCTTCTGTTTATTATAAAGTTATGACTTGCATTTCTGTAACTGTGCAGGATAAGGAAGCCAAACTTAGGTTTAGAGGAAGCTCTATCAAACGTGTTATTGCTTACGTTTGAAGGGTAACCTGGCATTTTTCTTTCAAAGTCAGGTAACACACATGATTGGATGGACCTACAGGTTTTGACAATATAGTTAATAGTTTCCAGTGAGGTGTCAGCAAAAGTGCTTTTGTTGTAATTGAATGTGAATACACATTTAGCAACTTTTAGTTGATAAAGTGTTAATGGTTCATGTAATGCCAGTTCTTTTCAGAAGTCTTACTGGGTCTCTAGTTACGTCACCTATTCCCTGTCATTAGTGTATCTTAATATCAAAGTGATACTATTTGCAATAGGTTTTTAGCTTGCGTATGAGATAACAAAAGACTGAAAATAATATTTTTTTTTTCCTTTAGAGAATGCTGTTTCATACAGTGAAATGGAGAAGAATCTATATTGATTTTAACATAAAACAGAATGATTTCTTTTATTTTCAATCTGGAGTGTCCAGTACAGACATGGTACTTTCATGATCCCTGGCAATTCAACAACTGCAGTTGGCCTGGAGTCAATTGAAGTAGTATGTGTGTGGAGAGTTAACAAGCCACAGGAGACCTGGAACATGAGCAAAGGCATAACCATCACAACAAGCTCATGTTTTCTTACAGCCAGCTTGCTTTTGTAAGGTCATAGGCTGTAAAGCTGTGGTTAGTGAGAGAAATTAGTCATGAAAACAGCATAACCCAGTGGGGATTCATAATACATGAATCAAGCCCATTTTTTGTTTGCTTAAAAGAAGCTGGCTTTAAAAAAAAAAAAAAAAAGGCAGAAAACTTCTTAATAGTATCTTGTGGCATAAGGCCAAGTTTGGGAGGGTTTCTATCAAGTGCACCATGTTAACTAATTTCAGGACATGACAGTCCAAAAGTAAGAATAAAAGGGAGGAATTCAGTGCTAAGGACACTCCGATTCAGTCAGGAAAACAACCACACCTAGTAGGAGAAACGATGTTGGCTTCCTCTGAAAGCCACAAATCTTTCTGAATGCAAATTTTTTCATGGGGTGGTGTCCACTGAAATAGGAAATGCAGAATTTTACAGAATTTAACAGTCATCAAAGAGTTGTGGAACATAAAGCCAGTAACAATTTGGGATATCTATGTACGTGTGCTGCTAATGGGGTGTTACTGAGGTACCTAGCCCATAGTGAGTCACTGCCATTAACACCTACAACAAACATGACTAAATCAAGAAACAGAAACTGCTCATGTTTTAAGCTGAGAAATGAGGACTTGAGAAGTAAACCCAAGCAGCACAAACCAGCAAACTGACAGCAGTTACCAGGCATCAGCCTGACACCAGCTCTAGTAATTGTGTCTCAAGGATATTCCTGGGGTAGAAATATTAAGATAGAAAATGCAACAATAGAGCAACTGTCACTGCCATCAATGCAATATCTAGGAAACAGTATGAATATATAAATACAGCAGTTCAAAGCCTGATAAGCAGATTGTGCATTTCAAATTCAGGTATTACAAGACAGCAGAAAAAAATGTCTGGAGAGCTCATTTGGTAGGATTCTTAAGCAGTAGATTTCCTTCATCTTGGTGCTCTGTAGCACTTTTACATGTTCAAGTAGTTTTTTTGCTGCTCAGCTCTTAAGCTGAACCACAGTCACAGTTTTATTGAACAAAGTCACACATCAGCCCAAAGGATAACACCTGTGAGCAACTATTGAAAGAATCGTTTAGTGTAATGAAAATGCAGATTGAATGACACCACAAATAAATGAAGATTAGTCAGAAAAAGGAGACAAGTCAGCTGTTATCCACACCTTGAGAACAATTCAAAGGTGTAAGGACATATGACAGGAGACTGAGAGCAAAGAAATGAATAAACTATTTTCTCATAGAAAAATAGTTACGTATTGGAATAATTTACCTACGAAAGTTGTTGAACTTCTATTACTGAAGTATATAAGACTGGACTAGAACAATGCCCTTTGGAATAGCCTTGCTAAAGTCAGACTAAATGACATATCAAGATGTCTCACAAGTGTTTTCTATTTATTTAAGGTTAAATACAGACTAGGATAAGTTATAACTCTTCACAAGGCATATACACTTGTTAAGTCTGTGTTGAACATACAATATGGATACATGCCAATTAATTATTTTATTTTCCTGGATCACAGTTAAGAGCCATAGCATTGCAATGGGCAAATCCATGTACAAAAGATCTTCAGCTACCCAGGAAAAAGTAGGTGTTGTGCTGAGAATCTTTCTTTGAAATCAGGAACAGTACCAAGGAATAGAATACACCAAAGAGAATGACGGTGCCTGGCAGCAAATGTTTTCTTTGTCATTCTCAGTGGGACTATTCAACACAGAGAAATAGAAATCAGAAGGGCCACAAGCACACACACAACCATTTCATAATCAAGAAATAAGAATGCCCTCTTGTACTATTATGAATTACTGAGTGTGGAATTACCTACCAAAAGTTTAGAAATGGTAATATCATCTATTAAAAGATGGTTAAAAGAGCAAACTGACAAAATACTTTTTCTTTCTTTATCTGTAAACCCGTCTAAAAACTACAGTATAAAATACTTTTCCCAAAAGTTTCTGCTAGATCTTGTTATTTTTATACAAAAAATGTTAACTAGAGAAGATGATTGTGATAACTTCAAACATTTCTTTCAGAATATTAAATTATTAGCATATACTCACAATATTAGGAACGTATGATAAACACAATTTAAAGGTTTTTCTTCTAAGGACCATATAATTATTGTTTTCTTTATAAAGTTTGATCTCTAGAAAATGTCTTAAATGAATGGGAAAAATATAGATGTCAATGATCAAGGTTCTTCTTAAGAGCATGAAACGAAGGAAATGAGAATAAATAATTTCAGAGAAAAAAAAAGAAAAAATACTGCAGCTGAATAGCTCAGACTTTTTTTTTTTGTTGTTTTACAACCTTTATGTAGCACTACATTAAAGTATTAGAAAAAGGCACTTAAAATTCTATTCTTGTTAGTATAAAATCAGAAGTCCAGTGGAACATTCCCCATTATGTACTCTGAGCTTCTCATATTATTGCAAATATTCACCATCTACCTTTCCACAAAAGACTGAAAATAATATTTTGTTTATGGTGCTGGAGGTTCTCCCATTGCCACATACATATGGATTTTTTTTTCTCTTGTAAATAAGACTAATAATACCAAATTCCTTTATTAACTCTAGGAAGCATTGTAACTGTAAGGCAATTACCATGTGCTTAGCTGTATTGATTCATTATTTTAGAGTCATGGAAACTGTAGTGGTTAAATATTATTCATTTTGATCTCTTAAAATGAAGGCCTCATGGGTCTATCTAAGTTCATGAGGTAAATTGAATATAGCAAATGATCTTAAATGCTTCAGATAAAGTACATTAGACTTGCAGAAATTTGTTCATCAGTATTCATAATTCAGGGGAATAGATTGTTAGAAAGCTAATGAAGAGCTTCTTGTCTTTATGTTGCATGGATATACTAAAAGCCTAACAGAGATTGAATATGTCTTACTTCCAGCAATTTATTCAAGGAGCTTTAGTATTCCTATTAAGCAACACATTATAACAAATAACTACAGGACATTAGTATTTTTAAGCAGTTCAATAAAGGAGATATTATGAGAAATAAAGCTCTTTTGAAACACAGTGGAGTAAACAGAGTTCACATGCAGAAGGACTGAAGAAAGGAGTTGGCAATAGTAAACTTAGAGAAGTGACAATGACAATATCACAGTCTCCAATTTCTGTAAAAAGCATTCTATGAAATAAAGGAGAGATTTCAGTAAAGTTTCCATGAATTTCTGTGACTGTAATTCATTTTTCAGGGCTGTATGTAAGAGTGTCACTATTTCCATTATAAAACTCTGTTTTAAAGGAAGCATAACAAATTAAACAAAACTCTGGGGTTCTGCACATAACTGTCATATAAAAGCTCATCCTGGGAATCTATCTTATAACATTTAAAAAAAAAACAGATTTTCGCAATAAATCAAGATGAACATCTTATCATTGTTTTAAAGTTTATGACTAATTTTTAATACATTCTGGCTTCCAGTAAGGAAGCATCTTGAAAGAAATTTGATCGTGGGATAAATTGAACATCCATTGTTTAGAAATCAGCCTTTACAGGAATGCTGATACCAAGAACCTAAAACTAGATAAACTCCAAACAGTTCAGCAAGCAAATTTTATTACAGATGCCAACGTGAAGAAGATGTATTATGCATGCATTTCTTATCAGTGCATGACTCCACAGAAAAGACATAGCAATGAAATTACTAAGCATTAAGAGCAGGCTGTGACTGTTTTGGCTAATTTTGGATCAGCAGCCTGAACTCAAGCAGTGCAATAAGTTTGAGAAGGAAGATATAAGGTTGTTGGGTTCATTGGATGACAGACATATAACTAAAAAGAATAATCTTTCTTATTTACCATCTTTTACAGAAAAAAAAAGAAGAAAAAATAATGTACTAAAGCCAGATTAAAATAACCAGGAAAGAATGGGCTGATGAGTAAGAGGCCTCAGTCTTTCTCCACTGAGGCTGCTTTTGCTGTCACACTGGAAAATGCTTGTGCTCTGAGATGCCCTACAAACTTGCCTGCTAGGAAGTTATTCAACACAGGGAAAGTGCATCCTCATTTCATGGACGGCACATCATATACCACATAACCCAGAGTGAATATTCCCCTATTACAATTTCCAAATGTATGGCTTGTACTCTTCTACTGAAATTTAGACTGTTTCCACCCCTTCCATCCACATTATTAAGATTCTTCCGTCTTGTTTTTATAGTTCTAGTTCTTTTTGCAGCAAATGCTGGGATTTTAGCATCGTCAAATCCATGCCTCTCCAGTTTAGAGATAAGGATGTCATGTGGGACAGTGTCAAACACTTTACATAAGTCCAGGTAGATGATGTCTGTTGCTCTTCAGGGAAGCAATCCTTGGATGGTGACCTGCTTTCTTGGGCCCCTTTTTTTCTCTGGGGCTTTATCTCACAGTAGTCTACCAAGTAGATCCCTAGAGAGGCCAAAATCTGCTCTCGTGAAGTCCAGGGCAGTGAGGTTGCTGTGCACCCTCCTCTCTGCCCTAAGGGACTTGAACTCCACCATTTCTTGGTCAGCGCAGCCAAGGCTGCCCTTGACCTTCACATAGCCCACCAGCCCCTCCTTGTGATGAGAACGAACTCTGGCATAACACCTGCACTCACTGGCTTCTCTATCAGTTGGAGAATGAAGTTATCATCAATACATTACAGGAACCTCCTTGATTGCTTATTCCCTGCTGTGTTTTCCCTCCAGCAGATATCAAGGTGGCTGAAGTTCCCCATGAGGACCAGGGCTTGTGACCATGATTCTGCTCCTACCTGGCTACAGAGGGACTCATCCGCTTTGTCTTCCTGGTGCAACAGCTTAGCAGACCTCCACTATAAGGGCCCCCTGTCCCTGCCTTCTCTTTAACCCTGACCCATAAGCTGTCAGGAAACAGGAAACAGGTAAGGGTTTAGTGGAAAATATGCTGCTTCTAGCATCAGTGAGACAATAAACAACTTGAAATTGTTATAAAGATGGATTGAGTGGGATCTAGAGACAGGCACAAAATGACACAACTTTCAAAACTGAGTAGTCGGTTTGACTAGCCATGACAGAAGTCAAATAATATAATGGAACAGATCATTCAACATTTTTTCTTAAAGTAAAGATAACCTTTTTCTTCACAGAGGGACGCACACAGATATGAACTTAAAATGTAAATTGATTGAAAAAAACCTGGAAAACTAGTAATGAAGGGGATAGAGCAGATGCCAAAGCTCATTTTGATATAAAATGATATTTTTCATGGAGCATTATAAATATCAGCCAACCCTGCTTCAGAGATTTAGGTCAGCTCTCACACAGTATTGTGATGGTGGAGGAAAGCATTAGTTTATCATTGTAGTGGAGTGATGACAGAAGTACATTCCAGCCCACTCTGAATTGCTAATAGAGTTACACACTGAGTCAAAGCACAGGGAGTGATTTTTTCCTTATGTTGCATTATTGATATTAAATGCAGAATGCTATATGAAACATGCAAAAAATTGTTGATGTTGTGGTGCAAAACATGAGATAGCAAGTATCCTGTCATAAAAACAGGATTATAATTCAATTAGAAGTTTAAGAAAAGTGGATACAATAAGAGTATTGAAGAGAAAAATATATAAGAATATAAATATGTAGAGCTTAGCCAAGCCATAACAACTGGATACAATATTTGCTTTTAGGTATTTCATAAACTATGTGTAAAATAGGTTCAAATGGTACAAAAAAGATTGAAAACTTACATTAAGTCACGAGCATTGTATGTTCACTTTCAAGTTGAGACTAATATGCCCCTGGAAAGAGATCTGCAAATATTATCACTAAATATTACTTACCACTCCCTTAATTTTAGAATACAGACTCTGGGAGAAGCACAAAGAATACGAGTTAACTGGACAAACTGAGGCACTTTGAACTTATTGAGCTCCTCAAATGTGCCTGGGTTGCGGATCAGGCCCAGTGAGGGGAACCAGTATCAGACCTGCCCTGGGATGGCCAGGCAGGGCCACGGGAACAGGGATGAGATGAGGTCAGAGCAGGTTGGCCGGCAGCACCAGGGTGACATGGCCAAGGCTACTGCTCAGGTGAGGCTCAAGAGTTAATTGTGCAACAGAAACTCAGAATCCTCTGCTAGCTCAGCATTTTGGGTACCTACACTTATTATTCCTCCTTTTAATGGAAATGGCTTCACATTTCAGTGTTACATTTCCTTTGCCACTTGTCATCCCATTTATGAAGCAGGTCCTGAGTTAATTGAAGCTTGCTTGTTAGAGGCTCAGTACTCATCTGTTTCAGTCTCTCTCTTCCTCCCTAAATACTTGGACATGAAAGCTAAATAATTAATCAAGATTAAAAGCTGTAGAAAACTGAAAAACCCATGGTATGCTCAACAGGACAGTACTTAACTATTTTTCACACCTAATAACAGCACCTTCTCAATAGATGCCTGTGTATGCTTTTTTTAAAGCAACTTTCTTAAACCTTCTTAGTTAAGACAGAGGTGCGTGACTTGCAGTTTCTACATAAGTCAGTGACAGGGCATCCGAAAGTTTAAATTAATTATCCAATTCAGCACAACTGGTACTACTGGTTTTGTGTAACTTAATTGATAAATGGCTACAAATGGTTCTGGTCTGGGTCACAAGAGGGTTTATATGGGCACAGAGATGGGGAGGGGCATATGTTTCTTCCCTTGCACTGTTCTGCAGCAACTTAACATAGTCTGTACTTAGAATAAGCTTAGGGGACAAGGAAAACAGGCCAAAAGGGCTAAACTGGACTTTTGAGCTGGTGCTTCTGAGCTTATCCTGGCAATATACAAATTTATGACAACAGCATTGTGATGAATGCTTCTCTCATTGCTTTATTATTTAAAGTATATGTTCTGAGTAAAGCAAACTGATGAAATACACCATTTTCTGAGCAAACAGAAATGTCAAAATCTCATTTCTGTAAAAAAAAAAAAAAAGGCTGAAATAAATTTTAAAAATCTCCCTTAGATTTCCAAATGATGTACCATAACCAGCTTGTTTTTATATAGAAGTAAAAATGTAAATTTATGATATTTTTTCTTTCAAGTTGATCAGCCTTCTTTAAAGTGCAATCAAGTTATAATATAGACTAAGTGCTGTGTTAATATTATTAAAAGAAATAAATTCAGCATGAACATACTCTGCATCAGAATCCTACCAGCATACATCAAAGGATATCTTGAAGTTTTAAGGCTGTAGAGTATCTAAGCTGCACAAACGAAGTTAGCACACTTTGTCCACATGTTGCATTCCTCTGATATTCTGGCCGAGTTTCTGTTTCTAAAATGCCTTCCAGATGCCATCATTGCTATTACAGATCTAATCCAAGTTTAGAATACCTAAACTGGAAAAAAAAAAAAAGAGAAAGAAGAAAAAAAAAAAGAAAAAGTGTAGAATCTGTTCTTCAGAGACTGGAGTAATCATTTGGGAACAAGGTTTAAGACTGTCTTACATTTATACTTACTGAAATATAAAATCTAAGAGCAAAAGACCTGCTTTATCAGGATTTTATGATGATTTGATATGTGTTTGTATTATATATGTGTTTGGACTATATAGTCCTCCTCACTGAAAAGCAGAGATTTTATGATTTGGATTTATTCAAATAATGGCAGTAAATAAAGTTTAAAAGCACATTTCCTTACAATGGAAATTAAATAAGGAATTAGAGATTTTTATTTGTTTCCCTAGATGATAAAATAAATGCAATACTGTTCAGATACGATGTTGTTTTCAGTCCTAAAAACTGCATTTACAACTGAGCTTTACCAACATGTTGGATTGATAATGCAGCCACATATCAAAGTGGTGGTGTCAGATGACTATAAAAATGATGCTGACTCTTGGAAACACATGAACAACCCCAGATTTATTTATTCTCTAATGAACTAAAAGCAAAGAAATAAATATGCTATGATACCAGACTTTGCAAAGGAACAATAGAAACACTCAATGTACATTATACTGTGAAATTATAATCCAATATTTGTATATATTAATTAAGCATATACTTCTTGTACAAAATAGTAGTATTTTTTGTGAACGGGAGTTGCTCAAAGCTTCTCCTGTGCATAATAATGCAGAATAAAGCATATTTGAAAATGTACTGTATTGTACTGATAAGACAAATTTCTATAGCAAACTGCTGTGTAAAAGAAGGAAAACCGCTTCATACACTTTATTGTAGAGTTACATTTTAAGGCATAGGGATGTTTTGAGAAATTAATCCTTCTATTTCATTATAGTAATATGACAGTTATTCTTCCTATTTGTGATCATAATGGTAACATGAGAGGTTACATTCCCTTTTATTGAACAGATAGGAAATTGCTGCTTTCTGTCCACACAGTAAAAGCCTGCAGACCACACAAATTCAAGTCACACAGTATAAACAAGCAAAATCTGCACAGAAATCTTAATATTTGAGCTGCCGTAAGTAAAGCAATGGATCACATGGCGCCACTTAGTATTTTACATTAGGCGAAGCAAACAAAGGGAGATATATGGTTTTGGTATTCTTTTTTGTCAGGGAAGACTAGAGCTACAATAACTGCAGAAAAACCAAACTGATGATACACATCGGTTTGTTTAATCAAAAGTACTTGAAATGTTTAGTATAGAAAGGGATAGAAGCCTACCCTTTTACTGCAGTTTGATTCACCTAAGCATGAATAATCATCTATCTAGGACACATCCTCCTTGTCTCATTCATGTCAATGATAACACTTGATAAGATACCCTGTGACCTAGTGACCTACTTGCAGCCTTCCAGTACCTGACGGGAGCCTACAAAAAAGGTGGAGAGGAACATTTTACAAAAGCATGTAGTGAGAGGACAAGGTTAATGGCTTTTAACTGAAAGAAAGTAGATTTAGATTAGATGTTAGGAAGAAATCCTTTGCTGTGAGGGTGGTGAGGCACCAGAAGAAGTTGCCCAGAAAAGTCGTGGCTGCACCGTCCCTGGATGTGTTGAAGTCCAGGCTGGATGGAGCTCTGAGGAACCTGGTCTAGTTTAAGGTGCTCCTGCCCATGGCAGAGGATTGGAACTAGATGACCTTGAAGATCCCTTCCAATCTGACTCTGATTCCATTATATATATGCACATGTATTTAATTATTAAATATATTAAAATCCATAGGTGAAATGTACACAGTTTTGCCAATTTCTTCACATCTTATTTTTAACAAGACAAAGAATACAGTGAAATTTATCTATTCAACACTACTACTACTATTTTTATGTGGCTACCCATGTTTTTCTGTTCATATTGTGCATATATATCTCTACAGCAGCACTTCTGTTGGGCAAATGCAAGGGGAGATCTCTTACAATCAAAGCTGAACCTGATTTTATTGCACACAGTACAAGCAGTGTCCATGCAGACACGTGAGCATGACATGACTAAAGGACTGACACTGCCAATTTGAAGCACAGACCTTGTTGAACAGTTTAACACATTGTCATTATGGATCAGTGCTTCAAAGGACTCCATACAGCTCTTACACTGTCGTTTTCTTTGCTTTCACTAGTTCCCTGCTCTAAGCAAACTGTTTTTTCATTGAGCTCTGTCATTTTATATTTTAAAGAGCTTGAGTATTCATTTTGAAGTACAATGTACAATCACAGAAATGTGCTTAAATTTAGATAAGATAAAACACTTTCAAAAATAAAGTATTTGTTACAGCATGGAAATTAGTGTTTAAAAGTTATGCCGTACATCTCATGTTTATCCATCCATCCAGCTGCAGGATAAGTTTCGCTTAAACTTACCTTTCGCTTTTTGCTTTTAAAATGTATTTTTTATAATAAGAACCCATTTCATACAATATTTCTGGAAGTCTTGTATGGAGGTTGTATCTTATGTCATCTGTCACTTAAAAGGATAAACAAACCTTTATTGTCTCAGCCAAAAATTAGCAATGTACTACACCTCTGATTCTTATATTTTCTATCAATTATTATAAAATTTTAATAAACACTGGGTATTGATATATGTAAAATATATTAAACTTTGCTATTGGCAGATGTAGAAGCTGTACACTGAAGACGACCTTGCTCACTATCAAAAGAAAGTTTAAGATCTAATTGTTTACAGCAGTGTTTGTGATAGTTTTCTTTGATTTGCATTAGCCTTAACCTTCACAATATATGAAAGATACTAGATATTTCATCAGGCAGTATATGTCAGTATAAGTAGCATATTCAACCAGAAAAAGGCCTTTAAAAACCCAGACCCACTGCACCAAAACAAAACAAAACAACAATAAGAGCACAACCTACTTTTTCATAATGGATTAGGAAAATAAGATTAAGAAGATGAAGATATTATACTGAAGTCCATAAAGGGGAACAAAAGAGTTTTCAGCAAGGAAACTTGCGTGCACTTTGCTTCTCTAATGAAATGATTTCCACATTATAAAATGTGAAGGAAAAAACCCAAAACCAAAGAACTAAAAAACAAAAAAGCAAGATGCGTGACTTTCATCATTCTGCTCTCTGCAGAAGTTGCTTTTTATTATCAGTTTTAATAGAAAACTTGTGTTTCACCCAGTCCTAAGCATAATTAAGCAGCCTTCTATCCTTAGTTCACCCTTCAAAATCTCAACTCCTTGGACTAGGGTTCTCATACAGGCCTCTTGTTGTCTTGCCATAATATGAAGCTTATATTTCCTGGCATAGAATTGGAAAATTCCTCTAAGTGATAATTCTAAAATACTTCATTTTCCACATAAAATGAGTCATTTGTTAACACGTGAAAGCAGTATCTGGAATTATTTTACAGTTTTGAATTTGCCAGCATTTGCCAACTTTATTATCTTCTAGAGGTAAATATAACTCCTCTTTCCATTTCTTAAACCTCTAGTGGAAAACTGAATGGGCTTGCTTGCATTTCTGTTGTTACTGGTCAGCAGTGAAATGCAAAGCCTGGATTTTATGGGTGCTGATCTCCAACAGTCATCACAGATGTCAGCAGATACTGAAGTTTATCTGGTTTTGAAAAATATCTGGAATCCGTCTTACCAAATTATTGTGTCTAACTGTGACCTTTCTTCAAAGTGTAACTGAAGATATTTAAAACTGCACGCTAAAGAGATATATAGAAATAGATATAGATTTAGATATACATGTACATATACATATGCATATAAAGAAAATAAGAAACACAGGGAAAATTATGATAGGAATTGCAGTCATATGGCCTGGGGGCATAAAAATTAGGAAAGTAACTTTTGGACTGAAATATAAACTGTAACCAAACAAGAGTCACTGTGAAAGTCACTCACATACAAAGCCTGGGTTGAGTGGATAGTGACAGTGAAGGGCTTGCTGAAAGTTTCTGTAATTTAAATATTCCATGATGTTCTTATGTGCATGTTATATGATGTGGTTAGAACAGGAGGGGGAGGAGAAAGTGGATTTTTTTTTTTAATCGGAAATTGTTGCAGATAATTGTGCTTCTTCTCATAAATGAACTTATTCTAATCTTATGCTGTATGTAATGTAATATCATAACACAAATTACTTTTATTATGCATTTACAGTAACTTCATTCTGCAAATGGATAAACCCTACTTGCAGCTCTTGTTTTCAGTAGTTTGAGACTTGACCAGAGGATACATGTGGGAATGCTACCACGGCACATTTTTCCTCTTCTGTTACACGCACACAGCCACATGAGCAGTATCTCCTCTTAGATTAACAGAGAGAACATGTGCACTGTATCTGTTTGAAGCTTCAAAAATAATGAGAGAGGAGCAAGTTCAAACCAGCAAACATCACACCTAAATTTGTGATCATATTTGTATGCTGAATATAGTAACATGTAAATATTATTTCCTGAGCACAGTGAAAGCTCCTAAGTATTAAAACTCTCGGGGTGTCTCTTCACTCCATTATTAATGGACTTAAAAAATGCCCAACCCTTCATTGGGTAATTGAAGCTTACATTTTTATTATGCGAGATGGAACAAAATAATATGGATATCTTTCCATACATTAGGAGCTTTACAGAAGCTTTATTAACTGAGCTGAATGAAATTAAAGGAATTATTTCTCAATATTGATGACTATTAAAGATGATAATGAAATCTAACCTGTCTATGGTTGTTCTTCAGAGTGACTGAATCTAATTACTTCTGCTTTTTAGCTTTTAATTTAACAACAACAGTATTTTTTCCATATCAAAACCTGAATGGTCGGTCAGGGACCCTTTATAAAAGAGTGTGGGTTAGAGTCACTGCAACACCTTACTTTTAGCTGTGAGACTGTTATTCTGAGGAATGGTGGATCTTCTTATGGAGTTGAGAAAATACATCTTTTGGAAGCTGCTGATGAGCAAAGAAAAATGTGGGAATGACCAAACATGCAGAAAAATTCTAAGTGGATGTTTATGGACTTAGATTCAAGGACTGATAAAGCTAATACCAGCTTTTCACTTTAATACCTTTTTAACATGGGAAAGGCAAATAAATCATAGTAATCTCCCTTCCCTTTAGAAAGTTCTGTGTAAAAAAATTAAGAATACCCTTTAATTTTGCCTTTCTTCACTGCTTTCAAGTTCAAGTACAAGATAGTTTCAGAGTTCATTCTAGATACCAAAATTTAGAGGAGAAACCTTAATATTAAGGTCTCCGTAAGTCTATGCTAAATTAGCTCATCAGCTGAACTAAGTATTTTTAAAGGTGTATTTAAAAAGTGAATTATATCCTGCTTGCTATAAAATCATGTGTACTGTCCTGCTATATTTATACCTTCTGCTAATGTATGGTCTAGTATAAAACTGCTGGCACAAAAGACAATAGCTCTGAAAGCAATCAGCCTGGAAGTAGTTCATAAAAAGCTAGAAGAGTGGCAGTATTCTCAGCAAGCTGGAGAACAGAAAACCACAAGCAATAAATACATTCTTTCTACTTCACTACATTCTACTTCCTCTCTGTTAGAGTTCTGGATTCATGACAAAGCCAATGTAAAATGGGAAAAGTAAAAAAGAAAAAAAGCCAGTTGCCTTTCAAAAGAGCAATATTACACACTGAAAACATTTGTCAAAATGTATAGGCACTGGCAATCTAATTCCTTTTCTTTCTTAACTTATTTTTTTGTTCTGAAATATGGGATGAATCAAGCATATAACTCAGAGAAAAATCTCATTCTTGATATTATTTGTAAGACACATACATCACTTACTGTAGGAAGGCAATGCAGCAGGATTTGCTAGATGTTTGGAAAAAATGATGGATGGTTGGATTGATATACAAATTTTCTTCTCTTCACTTCTCTTCTCTTCTCTTTTCTCTCCTCTTTTCTCTTCCCTTTCCCTTTCTTTTTTTTTTTTATTTCATCTAAAAAGAAAGAAAGCAATATAAAGACATATTTGAGGATTTTGCTTTGGATTGATTTTAAGAGATTAATTTTGCACTGGTCAACTTAGTAGAATCCAAGACAGTGACATTTGTTGGTTTAAAATCAACTTCTAGTAACATCAGCATTTCTTTTTCTTGATCATATGTACCTTTGGCTGGCAAAGGTGTTTGATAAATAAAGATTAAGATTAAAAAAAAGAAAAAGAATAATAGATAGCAAAAACCCCCTTCGTCATCTTTTAGAAAATTTCAGAAATTTTCTTGGTTGTATAATGAGGTGTCATAAAAATAGCCTTGATGTGTCACAATCTCTGAGAAAAAGGATTTAAAAGTCTGATTTGAGCAAGGACAGAGGGCAGGTCATAAGTGTGCTCTGTAATTTTGTTCTTTTCTGACTATTCTAAAGCTCTATATTTAAAGGAAGGTAATGCTCAATTTATTTGTGAGATTGAACCATTTTCTTAGCACAATAAGCCAGGAAGCAGTTTACCCTTTGCTGCAAACAAAGGTGCTATAAGAAATGATTTCTCAGGCAAGAGATCAAACACTGTGTTGCCCTAAGTATACTACAGATCATAGCTCTGGCAGACCAAAGCTACTTTAGATAAACATCCCAGCCTAAAATGAAATTTGTTCCTGTCTTACAAGTGTTTTATTTACTGCTGGAACAGTTGTTACTGGAAAAAATTGTGGCTGAGGCCAGATCATTAATCTAAAAAGACAGCTCTTTTACAATCGAAGTTACAGCACAGTTTATCTAAGAAAAGAAATAAAAAGCAGAAAACTCTGCTGAGTGTTCAAATCAAGTCCATTTCTGGGCAGGCTTATTCTATTTATACCACTTTGGCGTTGCCAGAAGCATCAAGATCAAATTCAGACCAGCTCTATTGCATAGTTCTTGCTGTTCTCCTTAAGTGCCTTCCTTGATAGGTGAAGGGAAGGCAAAGGGCAAAACTTAGGAGCTTTTCCATCATGTTGCCCATCCACAGCGTCATTCATGCTGTAAATACCCTTGCCTGCAGCAGCCTGAGTCTGCTCTCACTCATATTGCATGACATACCTGTCGGCTGTCACCAGGCAAGGAACAAACTCCACAGGAGTAAAGGCTACTTTTCTACGAGGAAACTACACATCTGAATAGGCTTATCCCACCAAAGCCACGTTACTGTGAAAACAAATAACCAACTGGATCAACATGCCCGAAATTGACTGATTACCAGGAATATAAGAACTGGAAAGATGATATTAAGTCAATTTTGGGAAAAAGGAAAGGAAGAGGGAAATCCTCCTCTAAGCATCGAGGGTCAAAAAGGTCTTTGGCTTAGTGCTTGTCACATATGTTCATATGCTCAGAGTAGAAAAAAGAAATGCCAGAGCATCAAGATGTGGAAAAATGATGGTGAAGGCTTTGGCATGTCCCTGTGGCTGTGAGACTTTTTGCCAGAGCGCCAGCTTATGACCATGTCAAGAAACATTACAATCGGTTCTGGGAGTGTTTCCCCAAACCAGTCAGAAACCTACACAGACTTGGTCACTTCCCAGAGCTGATCAAAGAGCCTTTTACAGTATTGTCACTCATGTCAGCCGAGGAGAAAATATGGAGCATAAATAAGGTTGTGTTGGCATCATCTTATCTTGCGACAATTATAAAAGGGATTCCAAGGCAGAATTGGACACAGCTTTTGAGCTTTGACTACATAAGAGGAGACAAGGGAAGATACAGTGTTAAATTTCAGTCTAGCACTATTGCCCTCACTCAGGATTTTTGCTTAGGTTCATGGCATAGTCATGTGACAAAGCCACTGACATGAGTCTTGAGGTGAAGGATGTTTTCCACCTATTCAGGATCCTGACGAGAATGGGTTTGGCATGTGAGAACTCCAGAATGTGGAAAATCTGGGACAACTTCCACAAAAAAGAGGATTTCATGTGAAAGCAGGAGGAATAGGTGGAGCAATATGCCAAGGAACTGCATCTATTCATCCAACTTGCTTAAATGTTTGTGGTAGGAGAATAAGACGCTAAAAAGGCCTGTCAGCACCATAAATTTTAGGAAGCAGCAATTCAGCTGTCAGCACTAGTGGAAAGTTCACATGCATTAACCAGTGCATTTCCTAGTTGATCTCTCATGACAGAGACCAAGGATCAAAGATAACATTAAGTAAAATTTTAAGTTATCTGGAGGTCATATCTACACTTTTAGAATTACTCTTGGCTGTCTAAGCTAAAGATGCACTTTCACTACCTCAGTAGATAATTTGCATCAAATACAAAAACAGAAAAAAAAAACCATTAACTTCAACTCATGGGTTATCATGCAGGTTCCTACTGCAAGTATTAAGTTTGCTGGTAAATATCTAATTTGCTGCTCTCTAATATTTATTTTTACATTTTTTCAAATTTGTGTATTTATAAATCTGCTGAAATATATTTCATCATCTACTTCATGCATCCCTTTATATCCTCAGTACCAGATTTTGGCGATTATGCCTTTACTGATGACACAGAAATAAGCAGTTTACCATTACTGCTAGGGAGCAGACCTGGAAAAATAATTTGATTTCAAAAGAATATTTGATTAACTGACATGTATATCAGCATATACAACATTGATATTGATTCATATTTTCTTTATCAGAAACTACTAATTGAATCTCAGTCCTTCCCAGATGATAGCCCTCTTTTCCTGGATCTATATTACTGTTGTGCTGGCTAACAATGTATTTATTTAATGCGTATTTTCTGTGAAGACATGTTATTCGATTCAGTCTCTCTGAGATGGAATAGAAATCTGCAGTTCTTTTGGTCTATGCTCTTTCATCAATCCAAGCCAGTAGTTAAAAAATCTTCCAACATAGATCTCAGGGCACTGGAACATAAAAGCTTTGTAAATTCATTAAGATTTGGCTCCCAGGGAAGAAATGCAAATATAGCTAACATTTGGAAAACTTGGTGGTTTGCCTACATAAATCACATGCAAAAGCTGAAGGTCCCAAACTTTTCTGACCATGAGGAGCAGTGGGAGCACGGAGAATCTCTAGCATCTCCAAATAAGACTGAGCAACCAAGGTTCTATCACTCCTTAATAACTTTATAGAAGATTATATTCTTATAAATCAGTAACTTTAACTATTCTGAAAGACAGAGACTTATACACTGCTGTGCAATATTACCTTCTTTGTAACTTTTTTTATTTACCCATGAAACAATTTGACCTAAGGATTCATGTCACAGGAAGAAGTGGGACTTACACTGCTTCAAACATACTTATGGGAATGACCTGTAGATTCACTCACTTCTTGCAATTTCTGTCTCTGCTAGTTGGAAAGCATTTTGATTAAGCTTTGCTGAGTACTGATCAATGTCAGTGTACAGAAAAGTTCTGCTAAGCCCTTGTCCATTTCTTTGTCTGATCTAGAAAGAATAAAAATAAGTAACTCTGCTTGCTCAACTCTCATTAGATTTTATTCGTTTCATCTAAACAACTGTAATTAACCATATTTTACAGTTCATGTGGTGAGCATACATAGCAGATTTTACCGTTGTGAAACATTTATCTAAGAAGTGAAATAAAGCAACCATTGATACAATTTTCTTTTAAGAAAATAATTTTTTTACAGAAAGATTAAAAAAAAAAGACAAAACAAACCCTAATTTACAAATCAGCAGAGATGCTTTGGGGGTCTTTAGAATTAGAGATTATAAAGACAACAATAGACTACCTCCATATGTCTCAGCAAAAAGGATATATTTCAAGTCTGCAAGTTGTTACAAGAATTGTACTTATTTGTCTTGCCATAAGCACTTCGGGAGTAAAATTCACAGCTTCTTCATCTAAATTTTTTTGGAATATTTTCCTATAATTAACACTCCCGCAGAAGCATAGCCAAGAGCAGGAAAAAACTCCCTCTATTAATAAGTGTTAAGAAATATTTAGTTAAATTCTCAGGATTTACTCAAAAGATTGAGAACAAATGTGTATTTTAACAGAGTATCAGACAAACTGTAACATCAAAGGCTCTGGAGATTAATATGCAATAATTAATTGATGACCAGAGCCTTACTGTCTGTGGCACAGATGGAATTAAAGGCACAGACACATCTGGATTAGTTTAATCATTTCTCAGTTATAACACAGAATAAAGGAGACAACTAACTGAGTTCATTGTTGTTGTTAATGAACATCTGGGGTTCCTGACCATTCTAACCGTAAATAATATCTGATCCAAAATATTTCACATTCTGCATAATAAAAGATCTAAAGAGAATAACTGAAGGTCAATAGCAATAAAACACAATGACATTAGGAAAGAATTAACTGCTAAACAAGAAATGAGCCTAGCTTCCTGCCCTGTTCAAGATGAATGCAGTCAAAGGGCATTTATGGTAACAGTGACGCTGACAAGACAGGTTAAAAATTGTTCACCCAGGAGATCTGCACTGTTTCTTGGTAGAAATCTGAGGTTTAGATAATTAATATTTCTGTGGGATTCCTCATAAATACGAATGTTTATTTCCTTTTTTTCTATTACCTCAGAGAAAAGCTAAACTTTTCTACTGAAGAAAATGCCATTTAGCTGAAATAATATTCTGAACTGTATGAACACTTGGAAGATTAACAGTTTAAACCCCTGTATGATTGGGATGATCAGTGATTTGCTGCTAGAATATTTTTAAATGTAGAACTATTTAGGATTGGTTCTCTTCATGTTTTCTGCCATACATCTCCCTACAAAGAGGATCTCAATGAAACTCCAGGCATTAGTGTGAAGAGCTCCAAGATTCCCTCTCCCCACTACGTGTTAAAGTCTTCATTTAGGATCACTGGAATTTTGGTATCTTCTTATTTTTCCCTAAGACATCTTCTTGAACACAGACATAAACTTACTCCTGTTAGTTTTGAACTTGTCATGTTTTATCTTCCTTGAGAACAATTCAAAGAATATTTAAGATTTTCCACTGTTTGTGGTAAGGACATGTTCCATACATATTATGCCACCGTTTGATTCGAAATCTTCAGTGAGGGAAAACATTATGACCTAGGTACAGTGGTTCTATTTAAAAATATATGTGGGAAAAAAGTTTTGGCTTGGGGTCTTTGGGGTTTTTTTGTTGGGGGTGGGGGGAGATTAGCAGAAAAAAAGACTCATTGATGTTTTAACTTCAGGGGAAAAAAAAAAAATGGAAAAAGGAGGGAATAGGCACAAGCTGCAGTAAGAGAAATTCTGGCTAGATATTAGGAAACTTTCATAATGAAGCTGTTCAAACATGGGAACAAGTTGCCCAAAACATCTGTGAAAATTTATAAAAGAGATATTTATTGGAAATAACATAACTCAAACTCCATTTGGATAGAACCCTGAGTAAGCTGATCTAACTTTGAAGCTGGTACCACTTTGAGTGGCAGAAGTGGGTTTGGATTAGATGACCTACGGAAATAAGTTCCAAGCTGGATTTCCTTTTGGTTGTCATCCTAGTTTTCTTACAGTTGCCAAGAGGACGAAAGTTGCCAGCAGCCAGCACTGTGGAATCTGCCCCTCTTCCACTAATGCCTGTCCCTTCTGTCCCTTAGGACAACCAAGTCCAAGTGGCGAGCCCGGCCAAGCCCGGCCAAGTGCGTGTGTGTGGGCATTGAACTGAAGGGAGCTGAGCAAAGTTCCGTGTGCTTGCGCCACAGGTGCCGGTGCTGCAAATGGCTGTGGGGAGTGGGCTGGAGAGGCATGGAGCAGATGATCCAGCTTTTGGGGGTTTGTCCATCTTTTTTTTTTGTTGTCTCAGGCTTGGGGAAAGGGAATGCCAGCTGCAGTGGCATCCGCCACTTTCTTCTTTGTTCGTGCGGCTGTGTCACACGAACTGCGATAATGTCCACGATTTTATCTTTGCCTTGGTGGCCAGGTGGAGCTGGGTCATAGGGATGAGCCCTTTTTTGTGTGTAAATCGCCCTCTCTTTTCATACTTTTTTTGCTAATGTTGTTGGTGTTACTGTTTGTTGCTTATTCCATGGCTGTTTGTTTTCAGTGAAGAGTTATCTCATCAGAAGGGGCAGAGGGAAGGGAAGCAGCTTGTTTGGAGTTTAATTCTCAGCTGGTTTAAACCAAAACATTTGTGATTCAGTTCAATTTATCTTTAAGGTGAAGATGGATGGAGCCCTGAGCAGCCTGGTCTAGTGAAAGATGTCCCTGTCCATGGCACAGAGGCTAGAACTAGATGATCTTTAACGTCCCTTCCAGTATTGGCCATTCTACGACTCTATGATCTTTAATGTGTCACAAAGCAAATCCATTTACTACAAGTAAGTGTCATTACAATAATATTTTGCAATTTGCTAAAAACATTAAATGCTTTCTTATGATAAAATGTAATTTTTTTTTCTCTTTTAACTCTCATCTCCTCTATAGAATGCTGTAACAAAGTTTGAACATGAACTTAACCGTAGCAAAGCCCAGAACAGGTAATTTTTGTTAAATGAGTAACTGAATTTACAAACCATGTAAATAGACCCTTTCTCTGAGGTAAGTTATGAAGAGAATGGGATAAACACTTTGCTATCATATTATTTCACTGTTCAACTTTTTAAAAATTGCTGATATCATATTCTCATGCAGATGGAAAAGTCATAAATATAGCATGAAATAATTTCGACAAAAATTATGTCCTAAACACTTATAAAATGGAAACGAAAATTCTTGTACAAGCAATTCCTTTATTAATTTTTGATGGAATTCACAAAAGTATATTGAAAATTTGAAAGATTATTTTAGCTAAAATATCTCACTGAAGTTACTGGCACTGAATTAATTCTTAACAGTACCTAATGATTAATCAAAAGATCCTATTTTCCTTTCTTTAATCTTTTATGCAGTGTGAAGAAAGAATAATAAATTCTGTAACTTAGTGAGCCTCTCAAGTTTAGAGAGTTTTTGCAAAAGGTTACATTATCCTCTTTTATAAATAAATAATTTCTCCTACTTTCCTCTCCGCCATACAGTTATATAAATGAATGTGAGTAAAGTCTCTCTAATGTTGTAATTTCCATGACCTTGTAACTTACTTATAGACTCTGTAATTTCACTTTTTTTTGTTTCTTTCCCCTCCCCGTGTATAAAGTTTTGATATATTTAGGTTTTATTTCTTCTCTTTTCTTAAGCCTGCTTTTAAAAGGATTTATTTATTCCATCCTCTGCTAGAACCATATGTTGATTTAACATGTCTTGTGCAATTACTCTACAAAGACAGCCCCAAATCCCTCTCTACCCTCGATAACTGCCTGGTATTTAGTGCTCCCTCTTGTATTGTATTTCAGTAAACCTAACATATTTGCAGCTGGTTTCCCTGTCTGTATCCTTTATGCAGATGAGAAACATCAAAAGACTTGGAGTCATGGCACCTGTTGGATTTCCTTCTGTATTCATTTGCAGATTGGAACATTTCTGTTTGGCATGTAATCTGCTTTCTGTTTCAAAATAGTTTCCTTTCCATTGGCACATATGCTCCTGAATAATTCCTTCCCCATCTCTATTTTCTGGATCAGAAAGCACCTCCCACAACAAAGACACAGAAAGGACGTATAAAAATTTCTGACAGAATGTATGACAGATTTACAGCCTTCAGAGGAATGTGCAAAAGAAGTCACAATGATAGTACTCGCTGTGCCTGTCTCCAATTTTGTTTACATTTGTACTCTGCTGAAACCAGGACAATTGTCATTATAATTATCATCTATGTTGTGATTATTGTTATTATGACAGTCAATAACAATCCTATCCTTCCCTGTTGTGCAGCTCACTAAGGTTTATATAGACCATCAAGTTCGACTTACTTTCTTTCGACAATGAAAAATATTCCATTCCTTGATAGATATAATGATTTTATGTAAATTTGAGTTGCAAAAAATATGCTTCTGTCTACAGTTTTAGGCAGAAGAAGGATCATGAAATCTTAAAGACCACATTTGCTACCAAACCCATGCTATTTAATTGGTGGATTGCCTTGGGCTTGGCCTCTCTCCTAAGGACAATGCATGTCACATGATATAATTTCTTCTACTCCATCTGGAATGTGATCAAGTATTTGCTTTGGCAAAATGCATGGTTGCCATTAAACCTTTCACAGTTTGTGAAGCAATGCAAAGCTCTTCTTCTGGTTGAGGCACTCTTTAGATGCAAATGATTCCAAGAAATGGTATAAGTGCTACTAAGTTTTATATTATGCTTTCACCTGAAGCTCTGAAGAATATTAGCTTTGAAGTATACAAGAAAGCAAATAAATATAAAAGGACAGAAGCCTTAAGAGTACATTATATTGGATATAACATCAAATAATGCCTACTTAGCAATTTGTTGTCCTGAAACAATCTTATTGAGTGCATATATGTGCACATAATTCAACAAAATTTGGGCCTAAGTAGTCACAAGATAGCACAGAATTTCATCCACTCTAATCTGCCTCAGGTTTTCTTATCCTTGTTCACATTATATTAGGAATTAATTTCAGATGCAATGAGCTGTTTGCTCTGACAAATTCAGTGCCAAAAAGGCTTCATCTAAAAATACATCTGAGTCTACAGTGCCTATTAATAGGATGCAAGTGTGATATGCAATGTAAAACATTCAGATTCTTCCTAACGCAACACAGATTTTAAACAACATTGCTGGTACACTTTAGATGTCCATCACGTTAAGCAAATATTTTTTAAAAGTCCATGGGTGCTTGACTTCTGTGAGATTGCATAGAGTATAAGTCAGAACAGTACAGGTCCCAGGAGTTTTATGAGGCATGGCTTTCTATAAATTTCTATGTTTTATAGAATTCCACTGGTTTTTGACTACATGAAATAAAAATTAGTTTCAGAAAAGCCAATTCCTGTTTTCAAACACAGATCTACAGCCAGAAATAAAATATTAGACTACTTTTTTTTGTGCTCACTTACCACAATTGGTTTCTTCTGTATAAAATTGAATTTAAAACACATTTTAGACATTACAAAAAAATACAAAAACTTAAAATAATTTTTCCTAAAATCATCCAATTCAATTGAGCAATTAAAAAAGCATTTTTCCATTAAATAAAATATTTTTGAAAAATATGAAAATATATTCATACTTTTATGAATGATATTTATTTATAGAAATTGGATTGGTATTTTTTTGTTTATTTTAAATAAACCTAGTTAAATTACTAGAAAAGATGTAGAATTGAAAGAAAATGCTTTCTATTCAGGCAAAAATTATCTTCACTAACACGGTTTTACACTGAAACCACCGTAGTTATGTTGATCTACATCAGCCAGGGATCTTGGTCTTATAAACAATTTGAGTCTTGCTTTTACTAACAGCATATATGCTCAGTTTCAAAAGGGATACTCACACTTGACATGAAACACATACGGAAATATTTAGGATATAAAAATAGCAATAGACAAAATAACTTTAGAATGTGATATAAATGGTCAGATTCTGGAAATATGTTGGCACCTAATAAACAGACAATAGACACTCCATGGTGCCACACTGGCCATTTCATTCTCTTAAACTGGAAAACCAGCAGCTGCTAGTTTTTTCTGATGAAGCAGAGAAAGAATATCTCTGGTGCTATTGAAAAAGCGTAATAAAGAAAAGAATTGCCACATAAGAAATTATGACATTGCTGGACTGCTGTAAGATTCTGTGATTAAATAAACTGATGTTTGAACAATTATGTGCCAGCCTATGCAGAGTAACTGGAAATCTGGGTTCTTGATATTGATCTTATTGTTAATGTCATATGTTATTTATAAGCTAATGAAAAAGTTGAACACAAACTTCAGTTAATATTAATTAGCTTCTTTTTCCCCTGTAAAAAGAATATTCCTGGTGCACATTCTTCTGACACATTGGCCTGGCCTTTTGTTTTCTGGCTTTCTAGCTTTTACTGAATTATACTCTTAGTCCTTTCATAAATCCTGTCTTCATTCAGCTTTTGATTTTAGAGGGTGAATAAAATACTTCAACTTTAGTTGATAGGACTAGATCCCCATTTCAAGATAGTAATCCTTTCTGCCACTATTCCGCTGTGAACTGGCTTCCTCCAGAGGGTGTCTTGCTAGAAGTTTGTGGACAATTCTGTTCTGGATGAGACTAGGGAGATCTCTGTAGAATGACTTCACAGGAATAGAGACACTGGAAGAAAGGATCTGTGTAGTTGGGTGGCCAGTTCCCTTCTCTGTTTAACCACATGAACAGGACATCAAGTCCTACTTCACATCTTCCACACAATTCAGATAGCACTCGAATAATGGAGATTATTTTTGTGGATGTGGCTGTGCCTACATTAGAGAGTAAATCAACAGAGTGGTTTTACAGAGTGTAGTTAGTGCTGGTGGTGCAGTGCCCACACCACACACATTTCAAGAGTTATATTCCATAATCCCTCTTGTCTGGTCTCATGCCCTCCATATGCTGATTGGAGCACATTATCATCTTCAGGGAATTTTTCTTCTGGATTCATTTGCTCTGTAAGGAATCCAGTTTTCATGTTTTGAGGCCATTCTCTGCTGCCAACCGCAGCACTATAATTGAGGCAGCCAGGATATTTCTTTCAAAAATATGTTACTGATATTGATTAGAATGAGAATACTAGATACACCCTTCATTTTCCTTTTCTGCACTAAACTATTGGAGTCTTGGTAGCATCAGAATTGGCATGATGCTATACAGTGTAGAATAAGCCATATGGGACAATTCTGAATCATAAAAGTCATGATGCTGAACCATTAAGGTATTGCTGGTGGTTTGAATTAAAATGAATAATGAATACAGTTTGGAGTAGAAATATGTGAACGGCTTTGTTTTTCTTTGTTACTTACTAAGATGTGGTGACTTTCTTGATTTGCTTGTAAAAATAGAGAGTTCAACTTCGAATTAGTTCTTTATTTCTCTTTTCATGCTATCATCTATTGGTCAGCACAGTAGGAAGAGAAGAATAGATGATGGAATGTTCTGTTCCAAAGAACATATGCAAATCCTTTAGAAGTATATTTAGGCCTACGCTGTATTATTTAGACACAGCCCATATGTAGGGTGTGGTATGGATCTGGACAAGATTGCAGTTTCTTGGCACCTAAAATACTTGGTTTACATTGGCCCTATACAGTTTCCAGACTTCTTGGAAATTCTCCTGGAGTTCATACTGATCTGGATGAGGAAGAACATATGGAGATATTAATCCCTGCACTCATGCAAGCTTCATGACTGAAAACATAGCTACATGCCTGCTTCCCCAGGGACGAGCTGGTATATTTTGATGATTAGTGGAAAACCAGTTCTTGTTCTTTGATTATAAACCATGTTTCTGGTCTTTTACAAACCTGCTGTGCAAGCACTTCTCTTCAATGTTCCTTCTCTCAGGGGACCATTAGGGTATACCTTTGCCCATTCAGCAGACCAGCAAGGTCATCCTCACTCAGGAGATGCCGCCATTGAAAAATAGTGAAGCAGATAATACTGTAGGGCCTTAAAACATTTTGGGTATTGATTTTCAGAGAATTTTATTGCTCTTGTATCTTCTACTGAGGTAGTTTTTAAAGTGCAGTAAGTACATTGAGCAAAATAGCTTTATGTAATCTGTATATGCTCTATGTCTCACATTGTTTAGGCTTTTTAGCCTCTACTTTATAGTGTAAATATTTATAAAACTTGGTCCATAGCATGTGCCAATCTTTTATGCATTCTGCGCTGGCCTAGGACTGGGGAAGAGGGGGCGTGGGCACAGAGAGCTCCTGCCAAATTGTTTAGGAATTCCCACATTTAACGTCAACATTTTCTGTCACTAATGAGGCCCTAAACCCAGAAATCAATAAGCCAGACTCTTCTCTCAGTTACACTTATAATTAGGAGTAACTCCTGTAAGATTGAAACTGATTACTTCAGCTGAGGTCCGTGGTCAACAACCAGTATGCCCTGTATATATCCAATATGTTTGTATCTAAATTTCTGGTCTATATTTGCACACAGGTCTACTTGTCATATATTATAATTGAATATTACCCTCTTGTAGTCTATGACAACAAAGACTGTAAACCCTGCTGTATTTCCAGTAAATAATATTCTTGCATTTTATGTGCTGCTGATTTACAGGTTCTCTGATTTTGGTCTCGTGAAAGCCACACAAAAGTGTGAAACTGACTTTGCCTCAGAAATAAAATGGAAAAGATATTCCATTCCAGTCAAGGGGAGACTGATTTGTGTGAAGATCTGTATCTACCTTCAAAAGGTAAACACTGAAAACTGCAGCATCCTCACTGACGAAGGGTCATTGTTAACCATGTGAGCAATGATTGTTGCTAAATAAATTAAACACAGAACTCAATGAAACAAGATTATGCATAAAGTGCTTACAGTAGGTTTACTTGTGTCCAGAGTTTTCCAGAACAAACAGTGAAGTTTGTTATTACAAGACTATAAATGACCAAAGTCATCATTCCTTAAAAGAAATGGGAGCTAGCTGTCATGCCTAAGGCATATCTTTCAGCCAACAGCACTTTTTCTTGCCAGGAACTAGGTATTGACTAATGTCCTAAATTGCTGAAACTTTAATTGATTCCTCTTTTTTTTTTTTTTCCTAATTACACAACGTTCCAGTCAGCTATGAGTCCACATCAACAAAATCAGCTCTTGTCATTTACATACTCCTGGTGAATAAAATGAGTTTTAGAGAGAAAACCTATCACATACATTAGCTAGCTACCTTTTTTTATGCATCATCCTTACTGCATGGGTTTGTTCAATTCATTTTTAAGTAAATCTATTTTACGTAATAAATACTAATACAGCTCTGTTTAAAAGATTCATGGAGTTTGAAGGCAGGGGTTCTCTACAGATCAAGTCTGAAAAATCTCAACTTAAAATTTTTTATGTGATCTATAACTGCAGTCTGAGCTATCTATTAGAAAGATTCAGTTTCTTTCCCAGAAAGTATCAAGTTTCAATTCTACATGGAGAATCTTCAAAGTCACAGAATACATACCATCAGTGGGAAATTGCCTTTCTTGTCCAAAAATATTATCCTTATTTTTAGTTCAGAATAGACTTTTTAATAAATTTTCTGGATTACAAACAACTAGCAAAAAAACTCAACCAATACAAAAACTTTTATTTCATTGCATAATAGAGATTTGCATGCTTAATTTCCTTCTTCTGTCAGAAAATAAAAGCATATGATACTGTCACATCTCAGAATTAAGCACAGGAGACTAACATTGTCACCTCTGCTCAATGCTTGAGTTCACAGTTACTGTGCAAATTGGACCTTTCCTTACTGCCTCGAGCACACTCCTCTTGGGTTTCTAGCTGTTAGGTATTGCTTAGCATAATAGAGACTCACACAATTCTTTGCTAAATCTGGGTCACAGTACCAAGGATCATTTTCTGAGCAGATCTATCTTAACTTCAAACCCTTCAGTCTGCTCCCTTTGGCCAGAGAGCTTCCTTTGAGTTAAATGTCACATATTTAGAAGAAAACTCTAACTCAAAATTACTTCAGCAGACTGCAAATTTCAAACTGTAATGTATCTACCTGCCTTCCAAGCTGGTACCCAACAAACCAGTTGCCTACAGGCTCTTCCAGTTTGTGCAGACTTTTGACCTAGTATGATAGCCTTCGAAACAACAATGTTTTCAGCTACATAGAAAAAGAGGCAAAGTCTAATTTGGTGCTTTATCTTCTAGGTATGTTTTTTGACAAAGTCTTGGCAGTCAGTGTTGTATGTTTCTTCCTGATTCTTTCATGCACCACATCTTTAAAATACATATTTCTCAAAAATCATTATAAATTAATCTGAAATCACACAGAAAAAAATAGCTAACAAGGCCTCATATCATCACATTGCTGCCCTGGCACACCTCATGTACTGTGTCCGTAAAACTTAGCAATACTCAGAACACTCCTCTGGAAGAACTCCCATCTGTTTGACACCAAGATGCCTGTTGTTACCTCCATAAAAAGCTTATTTATGAGATCAGATTTTATGAAAAGGTAACCTTCATAGAACTCCTAGACTCATATAACAATCTGTTCATGCTTCAGTTGTCTACAGCAGAGATCTTTAGAAAATACAGTCTTAAGATCACTTTCAAGATGCAAAGCTTTTTGTTTTCTTAGGGAAATTTAAGATCTTTCTCCTGAACATAAAGGTGTTCTGGTACACCTAAGTTTTGTGCAGCTGCTATAGCCTGAAATTCTGATCTCATTCAGTAGCTCAAAAAAGCAACTGGTTTTGGAAAATGTGAAGAAAGTAATTCCCATTTAAAAAGAAAAAAAAAACCAAACCACCAAAACTGTTTTAACTATGTAAAGAAGTAAATAACAGGGTGCATGTACAGGTTATACTGTAACAGTCATAGAAACATAAAGGGATAGAAGACCTAATTTCCAATAGATATGTATGAAATTAGCCTATACTTGCTGTGTTTAAAGGCAACTGTTTAGGCTGGAAGGAGATCTGAATGTTTTTTGACAGATTAATCTAGCCAAAAACAACCAGGTTATAAACCTGGGGCCGGACCAGTCTGAGAATACCTTCAGAAAAAATGTAATTTTTAGAGGCTGAATTCAATGGATGTAGCAATCTTCAAGACCTGAAGTTTCTTATTAGCTCTTGGAGGCTGAGAATGAAACACTCATAAAAGATGCACCGAGTTTCTCAGACATAAGAAAACTACTGTAATTTTCCATTTTTACCTGATATTGACATAAATATATGTATAATGAATCATAATGGAAGTAATGGCCTGTTTTATTTAAAAATGGACTGTGCAACTTGCCATAAA
The DNA here is from genome assembly GCA_013397775.1 of Eulacestoma nigropectus. Classification (NCBI taxonomy): domain Eukaryota; kingdom Metazoa; phylum Chordata; class Aves; order Passeriformes; genus Eulacestoma; species Eulacestoma nigropectus. The sequence goes on from VZTE01002684.1 coordinate 486,791, forward strand.
TATTCTTTAGCCAGTTTGAACATTATAAGTTGGGATTTGGCTGGTTTATGAGCACTTCATATTTAGACTGTCCTATTCAGACTTGCCAAAGTGCATGCTTACTTGCTGGCAATATATTTTACTTTCTGTCAAAATATGAGTTCTTATAGAGGTAAGAAAGCACTTTCCTATGTGTCAGAAGTCTCTTGAAGATTTTTAGAACTCCTGGGCCTTATTTCCCTTTTGCAAACAATGGATTAAAACAGGCAGAACTCCATGGCAACGGGTGGAGAAGAGGCAGCTCCATCTGGAGATGTGGAAATGGATGGGATTGCAATAACAATGCAAAACTGCTGGACTGAACTAATGTCCAAAAGAAAATGCTGCCAACAGCTTCTCAAAATTGATGGCTCTCCATTACCATTTCTTCTCTTTCTGTTTATTCACTGCTATCCCTCTCCCTGGAAAGGTTTGAAAGAGCACAGAATGGTCAGATAAATTGAAGGCCAACAGTTCTTGATCTATATACTCATAGAATGAAATACAGACAGATAAATAACAAAATCCATCTCTGCAATCGTCTGAGACCTACACCATTACGGTTTTGTTGTATCTAATGATTTATTAATGATATAGGTGTGTAGCAGGTTTGGTTCGCCAACCAGGCGGAAACACCAATTTTAGTGTAGTGGTTTGATCCCATGCATTTCACTTTGTGAGATAAGGATTAGAAGAAATGCAAAGCAGGCCTAAAACTTTAAAGAATATAAAGAAGTTTATTACAAACAGAGTTTAAAGTAACAAGAAAATAAAATAAGTGAAAGCAAACCCCTCTTCCCTCCAACACTCTCCAAGCAAAAACTCCTTCCCCCCCACCCCTTTTCTCCCTCCAGCACTTTCCTCTCCTGTTACCACGTCGCACAAAAGGTAACAATTTTTGGTCAGTGTTACAGTCTTTAAAAGTCTCTTTCTTATGCTTAGGGAAAAAGGTTCCTTCTACTGATGCTGCAAACTTCTGATTTCTTCACAATCTCAGTAGTCCGCCTGGAAATTACCTGCTGAAGTGAAATCTCTCCCATGAAAATTCCACAGTATATTCACACTGCAATCATGGGCCATCATATGGGGTTACAAGTCCTTTTAAAGATGAATTTTTCCAGCCCAAACACAAAGGTTCTCTGCTTCCAATCTCTTTTAAACATTAATTATTCCAGCTTAAACACAAGGGCTTCTCTGCTTCTTCACAAACTTCTAAAAGCTGCTTCACAACTACATGGCCTGGCATAATGTCTTGGGGTGACCCCACGATGCCGCATCCCATATCATCCAGACATGAATTCCGCACATTCTCTGTCATCTTCACAAGCTGCAACATGAATTCTCACAGGCATGGATTTTCATCTCCCCATACTTTTATAATGATTTAAAGAGTTCAGTCCTCTGCAGCTGCTAGAAGGGGTTTTAAGATTGGCGCCGGAAAGCACACACCCTTTTCTCCCGCCGCCATCTCAGCGTCGTCCCACGTGACTGACTTTCTATTTCTCCTGACCGTGCAGCCTCCGTGTTCTTCTCCCTCACGTCTTTCCCCACGGGCTGCGCTGATGTTCAGTTCGGTGCGAGCTGTGCAGGCTGGAAAAGGAGGCTCCGCTGGTCCCCCTGGGTCTGCGCGGGCTGCATGAGGGGGAGAGTAGGCTCCCCCCGGGCTGCATGAAGGGGGAGGGGAGGCCCCTCCTGATTCAGAAGCCGAGCCGGATGGATTCAGCTATGGGCAGTCCATAGATAGTTTAGCTGCTCGCGGCTCTGAGGGATGGGAGAGGGGTGAGGGGTACAGGCAGGAGCCCAGGCCGGGCCCGGGCCGGGCCCGGAGGCCGCCCGGGGCTCCCAGGCCCCCCTTCCTCCCTCAGGAGACCGGGAACCAGAGAGGAACTTCCCGCCCTTGCACGGGGTTTAAATATGCAAAATTCACAAAAGCTCATTGGCTTAAAAGCTTGTCAATCAACTCAGTTTCAACCCATGACAAGGTGACATGATAAAAAAACCCTATCTATAATTTGGGAGTCACTGTGAAGTTACAGAAAGGCCTAGGGGGCAATGTCAGGCAGACCTGAGTGTCTTCAGATCCACATTCGAAAACCTCCAAAACTTTTGAGCTTCTAGTCACATGCAGATGATAAAAGCCAAGCTTAATATCTGGAAATCCATGTTCTGCCAGAGATCTGAAGAGGTATCAAAACTCCAAAGAAGACACCTTTATGGGACTTTACTGCTTTCATACAGGCTCTGTTAAGTCACAAACATACAATGGCACATACAGCATTTTCTGTCTAAACACAGTCATTGCATTGTTACACTTCTTTGGCTATATCTTAGGTTACAATGTAAGCTGTAACCAAAAGTAGGTATTCTATCACCGTCTGTTAAAACCAAGCGAGGAAGTGTTCTTTATCTCTTCCATGACACATCCCTGATAACTCTCTCCAGAGGGATATCTTCTGTTGATGAGCCATCTAGCCTCACTGCAGAACTCATAACATTACATCATCCCACTGTGAGATGCTTCGCCCAGGGGGAGGAACCAAGCATTCCTACCTGGATAATATCTGAGGTTTGGAACACCACAAGCAGCCTTATCCACTGGATTCCCAGAGGACAAGAGCTACATAAGCACTGCTGGACCTTCAGAGGAAGACCAGACCCTTCTACAGGATCACTGCTTCAACAGAACCATATCTATCACTTCAGGAGGACTGCAGCCACCATTTAATTGGACTGGTACTACCACCCTGACTCACAGGGTGTCAGGTTGTATCCTGACTCTGTCAGTGGTTTTGTACTATTGCATTTATTTTAATTTTCCTATTAAATTGTAGTTCTGATTTGGAGTCTCTCACTGGTTTGTTTTCAAACTAGTACAGGCTGTTATCAGAGCTACCTTGTACAGCTTCCATAAAATTTCTTGTAGATGGTTTCTATATGAGTATGTTTTAGGAATTGTGAAAGTGCAGCCTATGGTCTTTTTTGCTGATTGTGTATCTTCAACTAATTTTAAGGAAGTTGATTTATGATTGAGAATCAAAATACAACTAGAAAAGTAGCATCTCACTTCACACTTTGGATTGTAACAGATATTCAAATTCATCAAGGTAAAAATACCTCAGATTCCACTGGGTGTCTCCTTCTTTCGATGGATTTGCATCCATAAATTAGCATCTTGAATTAATAAAATAAATAAATTAAAATGATTATCTAATGATTCTTGTTTTGTCCTGTTTCTGTCTTTCTCTTACTCTATAAAGTGATGAAGTATTTCTTGTTTAATCATTTTAGCCTTCAAAATGAAACTTCTCTTATTCAGTGCTTAAAATGGTTGAATAAGAAAGTTTTGTCCTTAAGGAACAGTGTACTCAAAGAAATAATTGATGATTTACCTCTTTCTGTATAGCACAATTTTTGAAGAGTAAGACACTTTCAAATGATAAGCTGGCTATATCTCTGAACTCTTTAGATTTCATAAGGTAAACTATTTGGCACTGCACTAGGTTCAATGGGTTTCTCAAGTCAGTGGGATAAGTCCGTGTATGAGAAGTGAGAAAACACAGGTTTAAAACGCTATCTTGAAAAATTCATAATCATTAACGCTTGAGAAAAATGGGCATCTGGAAAGATGTCCCCACAAAAATTACGTTGAAATTGCTTTTATGTAGGTTTGAGTGATTTCTTCATCTAGTCTTATTTACGCTATCCACATTGGGAGATGGAGGAAAACAGTCGTGTTCAATCCATCCAGCAGCATAAGCCTGTAATAGGATCGCTGCAGTTTCTTTCCAAATTAATGCTCTTGAGCATTCTCCACTTCCTGACTAGCACATTAAAGGAGCTAGAAATATCATTTAATCCAGGTATGGATTAAACTGTTAATCCAGTTATTAGCTGACAATTTGGGCTCAACTGCGATGTAAAGCTAATTTGAATATATTTACCTGATAGCTAATTAATCAGCTGAATTAAAGCATATTGCTTTCAAAAAAAATGCATAAACTAATTCAGAACACTGAATTTCAGGTAGCACCATGTCTCAGCTATGTGTGCTATGGCTGAGATCATAATAGGTCAAAGCAAAATAAGCATTAATATGCATATGAAAAATATTCCACCCATTTTTGACTAATATTTTAATGATACATGAGAGCATGTTAATTGTTAAGTGGCAGGGATTCCATTAGTATGACATCCACATGTAGGTCAGAAGGACAAAAAACGGTACATGTGCCAGCAATGAATGATTGAACCCAGACAAACAAAAAATCCCGGGCTGCGTCCAAAGCAGAGTTGTCAGCTTGGCTCTGGTGAGACCCCACCTGCAATGCTGCATCCAGATCTGGGGCCTGCAGGACCAGAAAAACATGGACCTTTTAGACCAGGTCCAGAGGAGGGTCACAAAAATGATCAGAGGCCTGGAGACAGGCTGAGAGAGTTGGGACTGTTCAGCTTGGAGAAAAGAAGGCTCTGGGGAGATCTTATTGTTGCTTTTCAGTACTTATAGGGTGCTTACAAGGAAAGTGAGGACAAACTCTTTAGCAGAGTCTGTTGTTTTAGGACAAGGGGTGATAAACTAAAAGAGCATTGCTTTGGAATAAATATAAGGAAGAAATTTTTTACAATGAGATGGTGAAACACTGGAACAGGTTGCCCAGAGAGGTGATTACGTGTCCAATCCCTGGAAACATTCCAAGTCAGGTTGGATGGGGCTCTGAGTAATCTGGTCTAGCAAAAAATAGCCCCGTCCAAGGTAGTTGAAACCTGTCTTAGGTTACAATGTGAGATGTAACCAAAAGTATTCTATCACCATCTGTTAAAACTAGGTGGGGCAGTGTTATCTCTTCCATGACACATCCCTGATAACTCTCTCCAGAGGGATATCTTCTGTTGATGAGCCACCTAGCCTCACTGCACGACTCATAACATTACATCATCCCATTGTGAGATGCTCTGCCCAGGGGGAGGAACCAAGCATTCCTACCTGGATAATATCTGAGGTTTGGAACACCGCAGTCAGCCCTACCTACTGGATTCACAGAGGACAAGAGCTACCACTGGACCTTCAGGTGAAAACTAGACCCTTTCTACAGGATCACTGCTTCAACAGGACCACTTCATCTAGACTGCTACCACCACCGTGACTGACAGGGTGTCAGGTTGTATCCTGACTCTGTCAGTGTTCTTGTACTATTGCATTTCTTTTAATTTTCCTACCAAAATATAATTCTGACTTGCAATCTCCCACTGATTTGTTTTCAAAATAGTACAAAACGCTAAAAGATGATCTTTTAGGTGCCTTCCAACCTGATCCATTCCAGGATTCTATTACAAGACTGAAAGGCCTTGCTACATGCACATACATACAAAATCAATGTGCTGCACTGCTTGCTCTGCATATTTGTATCTTGCAATGCCTATTTACAATGCTTATTTCCAACTGTAATTGCTCAGTGTCCACCTGTGAAGGACCATGACTCAATGCCAGGTGTCATCTCACGTAGTGTTTATACTTGCATGTTGTTCATCCTTAGAAGTTATTTTTCATGCCCAGCACCTGCATTCACAGATGTCTAGCCAGTAAATAATTTTTGCTTATCCTGCACAGGACAACTTGAAAAATATGTTATTGTAAGCAAGTTCAAGAATAAGCTTGAAAATTACTTTTCTGAAAGTGGATTTTGCAGTCATCCCAGGGAATTGAGGTACAGAAAATCTACCAGTCTGGATTTCATGAGAGGACAAAGAATGTTTCTGAGGCACATACTATAATTCTGCTTTCTGTTTCCCTGTAGACACCTTTACAGATAAATAAAACCACATGCTACAGCTACATGATACACTCTTAGTTCACTAAATAAATCTAGTTTAGATTCACTCAGCCTGTGAAGTATAGGTTTAATATAGGCAATACAGGATTTTTTACATAGTTTATGGACACCTAAATCGCAAAGAATGCTTTACACTGGATGCATTTCTGAATTAACTTCTTGGAACAGAAGATTGGTCTACACACCAGTGGCACTCTGATGATTTTAGTTCATCTTATCTCATTAAGTCCATGTCCTCTTTAAAACAGTTTCCAACTACTCAGCTGAAAAATAGATCAAAAGGAATCAGTATAATAAAACAAAAACCTAAATATTTATCTTGTTTAAATGATTCTTTCCTCCAGGAAAAGAAAAAAAAAATAAAAAGAGACAAAATACAGCAAGTATTCTTTCAAAGAAAAAGAGTAAAAATGAAAGTGGAGAATTTCCTTTTATTCACAAAATTAGTGGGACTGTGATTGCCTTTTTTTCTGTTTCCCAAGCAGCCCACTTGCAGACAGGATAGAAAATTAGAATTGAAAGAAGACATTTCACAGATACTTGCAGACACTCTGAAAATGCAGTGAATCCTTCTTGACAATGCTGCATTGCATACTAGAACAACTATTGACAGCTTGATTCAGTTCCTTGTTCTGAATCCAGCAGAGTACATTCCATTTGCATGCCAAAAATGTATTGGATGTCAATTGCAATAAGGTATAGTATGTCCTTCTTTAATATATACATGTAAATTAAGTGTTTTGATATTTTAAACCAGGATCAGAAAGTACGGTTGATTTCTTTGGTCAGTGTTTAAGATATTCATGTGTAAAGTAGCATCCTGCCTTTTTCTGAGATAGCCTATCATATAAAGGCTAAAGTTTTTTCCTGCATAGTGGAAGATAAATAAGTAAAACTTCTCTTAAACTAAGGAAAGAGTATTCATCTCCAATATTATAGCTAAGTGACATACTGCTTTAATACAACAGTACTAGAACTCTTATTGAGGAATAGGTGATGACTTACCCTTTGCTCCCCTTGAACAAAAAAAAGAAAAAAATCCAAATGTGGATTTTTTTTTTTAATTCATGTATGGCTTAACTCTATGGCTGGCAAGTAAACTACTGAGAAATAAAGTGATCCCTGTCCTGCTATAAAAGCAAAACCCCGGTGTGCTGCTACTCAGAAAACTGCTCTGTAAAATCTGCATTATGAGGCTCTGTATATATTGCCTCAGGAACTACAGAGAAAGTTTTCTTAGGTATTTCCTAAGTGTCAGTCCTGGAAGCCATGAGAGCTGCTTTGATTTCTTTCTGATTTATACAATAACAAAAGTATTAAAGAGCCTGTCAAGCCAAGTCTACTGGGAGCACCTTCCTGTCTTCGATTTCTGTCTCTACTTTAAAGCAGGGAAGTATAAAACTGAGGGCAGAATATGGTGCTGCAGCTGAAAATTTGCACAGATCCTCAGCTTGTAAAAAAAACATGACTCATTTTTCCATAGACATTCACTCTTCAATGTTTCACTGAAGACCAAAAGCTCATTTTTATCAGTAATATGTTCAGCTCTAAATTATTATGAACAGATATATTAGGTTTAAAAAGAAACATGAAGAGTCATACACTGAATACTACCTGAAAAAAATCTGTAAGCCTAGTGATGAGAAGAAGTAGAATATCATCACAAATATTTTTATTACTCTTTAATAGGTCATAAATACATCACATATTGGTGATAAATAAATACATCCCATATTTGTATCATTTGTGTATACTATGATTTCATACTGAACTTTTTCCCTAAAACTCAAGGGTCCTTTAAGTCTCATCAGATGGTCAAAAGTATAATCTTAATCACCAGTAGCGCTTAACAGAACTTAGAGGCTGCACAAGAACCCAGATGCAACCCATGGTGAACGTCTCATGTAGAGAATAATGTGAAGGCACCAAGGTGCCTGACATGGTCTGGAACAATGAAACAGATTTGAGGAATGTGGTGTCCTTCCTTTCATGTCTCACAACAGAAAGAACTTAAGCTCAGAACAAGAACATGAGAAGCAGCTAAGAAAACCAGAGAGGAAAGCGTGGAAGAGGAATATTGAAGTGACTCGAGGGATATTATATCTGACTAGATCCTGAAGGATTAGGAGATTGAACAACATAGCTGGACTGGAGAGGAAGACCAAGCTATTGAAACGGAGGTGGAAAAATAATCCCAACAGGTGTATTTGGGCAAAATTTTCTTTTACAACTATATCTTATATTACATACAATACATGAATGATTAGTCAGAAACAGTGAGGCTTCAGGTTTACTCTGACTGAAAAGATCTGGCATAAGTGGCTAATCTTAAATTAATTATTGCCATTTCTCCTTAGAGTTGATGCCTTGATACTTTCAGATCAACTGAGCAACTCCTGCCAGTGTCAGTAGACCTTAGTCTGGGAAGAATGCTGATTCACAAAAATGCTGCAGCCTAAGAAGCCTCCTGCCATTCTACTTCTTTTTTTATATATTTTAGGTGAACTGAACAGAATGCATCATTAACCCACAATACACCAAAACATGCATTGAAGTTGGAAAGCAGATTGAGTTCTTTGAAGGGAATGTAAAAGCACTCATGTTTTAGCAACTGCTAAAGCACTCTAAGAAAAGTGTGGTTTGCTTTTCTTTCTTTCTCCCCTCCATTGTCCAGTTTCCCAAAATTATTACATTTGTTATCTACACTATCAACATTTAAAACAGACACATAGGAATGGAATTTATCATGCTCTCAATTCTCTACAAGAATTAAATAATGCCTAATATTTTGTTTTTTTCCTGGGACTTTGTCATTTTGAGATCAACGTTAAACCATCTGAATTCATAGATATGCAAGCTAAAATGAATTTGTATGATAAACATATCATCTATCAAAGTTTAAAATTTGTATTAGGAGACTTTACATGTACATGACAAACAATTCTTTTGTTTGCGTTGGAAGTCAAAAGTGTAAACTTCATCTGCTTTTTTTAAGGATCTTTGTGCTTTGTCGAGGTCAACAGTGGAGGATACGAGACACCAAAGATATTGGTATTTATGATCTCTTCCATCTTTTTTAGTGCAAATATGAACTCAATAATCATAAACAATCTTATAACTCTTTTCTCATTTATTCCAGGTTTATGAAAACCTATTTCCATGGAATTTAGAAAAACAAATTCATTATATTGACATAAAGTCCTAGAAAAATGGCAAACCATCTCACTCCTTCCTGAGATCTGAAACACCTAGACATCCCCACTGGTCTAATTTCTTAGCAACAAAAAACTTTAGTTAATTTCTTTTGCATTTTTTATCATCCTTAACATAATTTCTCCATAAAAGAAAAAAATGTATCCTATATGAATTTTTAAAGCAGAAAAGTACACTGGAATTACACAATTTCTTGAAAGTTAAGATTTTCAGCCACCCTATTACTACTTTTTAATACTAAAGTATAGTTTCCTCTTATCATATTTTCTATTCACTTTTTTCATCTTATCAGGATCAAGCCAACCTTCAGCCATATAGAAATTTCAGTTAGTTAAAATGGTTTACTTTAGCACATGCCTCTTTCAATGTTTAACCATTTTGAAGCAAATGTATTACCTTGAATCTTAATGAAGTATCTGCCCTATTATTTTTCTTCTCCAGAAAGGAGTCACTTAGAACTGCAGAATGCAATTTTACTGAAACTTGGATAAATTAAGCATGGTTGCATTTTGGATTATTATCCACTGTAGAAAAGTTTATATGAACTTTATAAAGAAAACCATCCTTGTCTTTTTGTGCAGTTCTGGAGTTTATATAAAACCTTTAATTGCTGAACTTAGTGAAACTTTGTAGTATAATGTTATGTATTGATTGTTGTGCTTATAGGCTTTCCAAATTGCTAAGTTAAATACATTAACTTGAGCTAGAGATAGTAATGAGCATAATTTAGATTAAATACACCTTATTTCAGACCTCAGGTGAGGGAAGGATATGCACAGTCAGCTTCTTTTGCACAGCCGATAAGTGGTAACTCATTAAGATGCAATTACCTTTGACTGTGTGGCAAGACCTGAGGGAATTCTTTCAAGCAGTACCTGGCAGTAGCCCTCTGCACACCTCTTTACTTTCATAATTAATTTGAAAGAAACTGAAAAGGTTACTCAACAATGTTGAGCATAAAGAAAATTGTAGAAACGATTCAGGAGTGGAAATGCTATAGGACTTTTTTCCAAAGAGAATGTATTTAGAGATTCACAGAGTAGAGCTGGTTTTTTCCCCCTTCCAGACAGCTCTCTATGAAAACATGCACTTGTTACAACATGTAGCATCATGCCACAGAGCTCAGTGATCTATTATATCTATTTAGAAACAACAGAACACACCATTAATATTTTATGTAGAAATCTTTGGAGAAATTACCTTGTAAAGCCAAAGCTTTCTAACTTTAGTATAAAGTCCCTTACAATCCACTTTAAATATTCTGTGGAATCTGTAGCATGACTAGTACATTGTCAGATTGACAGATTTTTCCAGTGATTTTACAGATTCTCATTTGTGGTAAAACGTGAGGGGTTTAGGGGGGTTGATTGTTTGTTTAAGAACTCTGTGTTGTATCCTTAAAAACTTACTTGATCTAATATGCTTTTTCTTAGCAGGATAACTGCCAATTGTTAAAAGAGCAAAAAAATATCATATTGAGTTGTTTCTCTATGGGGTGTTTTTCCATAAAAGTATGCAGCTGTGCAATGAAAAAGGGGCAAAAATTGAGAACTGCATTTGGATTTGATGTGGGTAAACAATTAGAACCTTTTCTTCTTGAACAAGGAAGGAATTAATTTGTTCCTTTGGGTTTTTTTCCCCCTTGAATTCATTCCTCTCTTGGTCCTGAATCTTGGTCCTCCTGTAACATTCTCCCAGGTTCTAGGGCTCAATTTATCTTCCATTTAGACACTTGTGTAGAGCATATTTCAGTCATTAATGTTTGGGGTTTTTTTCTTTCCTTTTTTAAGAGGGGTACTGCAACAAGTGGCTTCTAAACTCCATTCAGTCAGCTCCCATTCAGCTCTTACATTCTTTGTTCTTTTCCCGGCGTACTTCATGCCAGACAGAAACTGCAGAGCCAGAAAAACTCAGCAGGTCCTGCTGGGAATGTGACATGAGTAAGAAGATACTGGTACGTCTGTCAGATTTGTGGCTGGGGTTCACTTCAGAGAAATTATTGGATCTCAGCCAGGGTAGTGCATCTAGACTTCTAACACACTGTGGCTGCATAAATATTCCACATGAAGCCATTTCACAGTGTTTTCCAGGGGACAAATCCTGTCACCTCATTGCATGGAGTGTCAGTAACAGTGATTGTTACAATAAAGGTTCATCTCAAGACTGAAACACATACAACATGTACAGCAAAAATTTAATAAAATCAGAGTTGCATTATTGGACTGAGAAAGTTTTGACATATCATAAATATATTCCTTGTAATCAAAAATGAGATCCAACCTATATTCCCTTAATAATAAAGAGTATTTTACTCTGGAGAAAGCATTGTATGAAATTTTTTTAGGGTGTTTTTCTTGAGTAAACACCCATTTGATAAAGTCTGTTCTCACCAAGACATATTCATATGACAAAAATACCTTTAACAAAATAAGATTAATAAAGATGTGGGGGTTTTTACCAATTATTTCAAAATTAGTGCTGTTTATTTTGCACTTTGGTGCATAGCTATTTGCTGTAAATTCACAACAAGAACAAAATGTTTTTGATTATAAAAAATATTTTAACTGAATGTAAAATACACTTGTTTTCAGGGTGGGTGTTTCAGAGATAGATTGATATATATTTTTCTGTGGAGATTTTTTTTTTCCTACAGAACTCGAAAATTTAATTTTTTTGTGACTATTCTGTAAAATTAGATTAGCAATGAAGACAGAGACACATCAAATATATGATTTCCTGACCGTAGGAGTTTAGAATCTAAATTATGAGATTGTAATGCAGTCATTTACTTCTGAACTTATTACTATAGGCTACTTTTCTAGTCAGTGGAGCACAATAGGCAGTTTGTGGAAATAATCTGCTGGATACTAAGATGTCTTCACTGAAACTCTCTAAAATTATTTATTTTAGAGAGAGATTGTAGGGAAACTGTGGTCAAAAAAGACAGTTACGTTTTTTTAAGTGCAAATGCCTCTACTTTATGCATAAACTTCTGTAGTCTATAGGGAAACAATTTTACACTGTGTTTCTAATGTACCAGTCTTGATGTGAAATCTATTAGAGATATTATGTCTTAAAAGTGAATTATATCTGAATTTTAAAGGCAAATTAAAGTAGCGATTTTATTTCTAATGCATTTGCTTTCGAAAATTTGATTGAAACACTGCATAATCTAAATGTATGCATGTATGAGAAAGGAAATATACATATATATATATATAAAAAGATGAAAATGTGAAAGCATGAAGGAAATATTCAGCCTATGTATACACGAATGTGAAGGAATTATATCTATATAAATATGAACTAATCTATATATGTAGTGTACATATCTCCTTCATAATCATTGACCTTTGGCAAATCTGTTTATGTTGGTCATTTTGTTTTGTCTGTATGAACTATGCAGCAACTGTTTTTAAATATAACCAAATTTAATAGGATACTTATTGTAGAATAATTACGTTCCAAATGTTTATTGAAAGCATGTATCATTTACAGATGATTCTCTTGGAAAACTGCATCTGTTAAGTTTTAATGAATACTTATTTAAAATCAGATATTGGATTTTCACATACGTTACTGCCAAGCTCCATATTAAACATATTCACAGGCTGTGACTGATTCATCTCTTTTATTTTTTACAGAGGGAGGGTACTGCTTATTTTCCTGTGACCAAGATGAGTTAAAATGAAATAGGCAATTTAAGCAGGTCAATAATTCCTACATTAAATGTTGATAATTGACAGTAATTAAATGATTTTTTCTCACAACTATAATAGAAATTCCAGATAACATAGTCAGTATCTCTCATCAATTCTACCACAAATTGTATAAATACACAGAAAATAGACTATGACATGCCTGTTCTGGTTCCTATTCAATGCTACGCTGCACTAAGCTACTCTCCAGGCAGATATAAAAAATCACAGTTGAAGTCTACAAACATCCAAGACTGGACATAAAGGTACATCTAATACTCGTAAGAATTGAAATTCAACTGATTATGTGAAGAGAAAAAAATGCAGGTTTTTAGTTTTTTACCACTCAAATAGCTTCCTGAATAAAACAGAATACTATTCCTTAAAGTGAAAGTTCTGTTGTCATTTTATCAGAAGAAAATACCAGATCAATTCTGTTTTCTTCGATTTCCTGTAAAATTTCTTACAACTGCTGTCCTCACATAATGGAAAACATTTTCCTAATCTTGATGGTCTTTTCCAATCCTTCTATATGTTTTATTTCTCTAAGTAAATGAAGAGAGAAAAATGATACATTAAAAAAAACCCAGCACAATAAAATTGCACATTGTTGAACAGGATATTTGATTTATTGCATTTGAATTACTGTATTAAGTAGACTATTTAGAGAGAGAGAATCTTGTTCTGACTGCTTGTATGATCTGATTAGTGAAACACACTTCAATACAATTTACAAATAATAATACACAGAATTGACTTTAATTCAATAATCAGGTTGGCAAAGAAATTATTACTGATATAGTATTCTTTGTTATTTTTTAATTTTGCCATTGAAATTTCTTCATCAAGTAATTCTTTGGTTTTATTTTTTTCTTCATAAAGCTTAGTATTCTTTCAAAATAAAGACAAACATAATGTAAAACATAAACTGATTTCACCTTATAATTGCTTATAAGCAATCATTTATTAATAAGGTATTTCAGATGTAATTCAAACCAAGGTGTAAGGGAAAGAAATAATAAAAAACATCTGGTAAGTTTATCAAGTAAAATTTAAAGCTCTAATAAACTACGAAGTCAGTAAGGTAAGTAAACTGAGCAAAGTCACTCAAACATTCAGGTGTGGAAAAAATTTGCAATTTCTCTAAGGCAAACATGCACAAAGCATCTGGAGTTATCACCACAAGAAGGATGGACAGAATGGAGAGGAGTGCTGCAGGCATAACTCTATGAATCATCTCAAGGAGGTGATTAGCAGTGAGGATGGAATGCTACACATGAGAGATCAGGAAGTGCAGCAAAACAACTCATTACAGGGGATCAAAAGCCAATGTTGCAAGTGTTTCTGTAATGGTAAATGAAAGCAAGAAAACAAGCAGAATAGTTCAAAGTCGGGATGGGTAAATTTTAAAGTAGTTTTGATAAGATCTAGTAATAACCTCTTGGTGTCTGTGTTCAATAGAATGCTGCTGTATGATATGGGAGTTAAAGTGAGCTGCTTGATAGAAATGAAGATGGAAAAGTGATATTAAATAATTAAAAAACACACAAAACTTAAAAGACTGCTGTGAGTGGCCCAAACAAAGAAGGTGAGCACCCACATAGCCACTTAATCTCTTCACCTCCTGTAGTGGATTGACCCTGGCTGGATGCCAAGCACCCACCAAAACCCCTCTAACACTCCCCTCCATAAGTGGACAGGGGAGAGAAAATATAATGAAGAGTTCATGGGTTGAGGTAAGGACCAGGACACATCACTCTTCAAATACCATCATGGGCAAAACAGACTCAAGTTGGGGATATTAATTGAATTTATTACTAACAAGACCAGAGCAGGATAATAAGAAGTAAAATAAATCTTAAAAACACCCTCCCTCCACCCCTCCCTCCTTTCCAAGCTCTACCTCTTCCCCGCCAGCAGCACTGGGAGACAGGGAATGGGGTTCCAGTCGGTTCAGCATGAGATGTTTCTGCTGCTGCTCAGGGAGAGGAGTCCTTTGCCTGTTCCAGTATGGGGTCCCTCCTACTGGAGACAGTAAGTCCCAATACCAAAATTGTGGTTTTTATACACTGTATATATGGGGAGTGTATATAGATACACACCAATGAGCCAAAAAACAAACAAACAAATAAACAAACAAAAACAAAACAAAAAAAAACAAACAAAAAAACCAAACAAAACAAAACCCCACAACTAACCAACCAACCAAAAACCCCCTATTGCTTTCTATTGCTTTCATTTTTTTAATTCCAATAAACTGAATTTGACACACACTGGAAAGAAAAATTCTAACAGCTCTTGCAAAATATCTTCAGCAATGTCTTGTTTGCAAAAGAAATTTAACTGTTACTTTGCTTCAGATCTTTTTAGAGTTTTGGCCTACGGAAGTTTTCTTACACCTAAAATGGCTAGGGGTGAATAGGTCAGTCCTTCGAACTCAATGGGCACATTCAACACCTAAAGAGAAAAACTGTATTAAAAATTCTTGAAGAAATTGGAGTCTTTGTGGAGGTGAGTTGTTAGACAAGAGGGAATTCTGTTACATGTTCTCAGGTTCTGGAAACATTAGAGGACAATCTAATGGCTCCTCTTTTACGAGGAGGTTGCTGAGGTAACCTGCTCAAGATAGATTTGATGTTTACTTTTGGTAGATGTCAAGCCATGAGGCCTGTAAAAAGAATTACGATGTTTCAGCCATTTCAATATCAACACAGTCGGTGTATCTATTACCTTGGCTTCTTTGATGGAAGCTTGAGAGCTTCTGTTACAAACTTCCTCGTATTTCAAACACCGGGTGAGCACACGTCAACTGTGGATTCTCCCCATCTGTATATTTTCATTTGCAAGAGAAAGAGAACCCTGTTTTCTGGTTCACCTACTGAAGAAACAAGATTTAACTAATGGAAAATGCTGCTAAATGGAAACTTGGAGGAACTAGGGGGTTTTTTGGGAAATGTGTAGATTTAATTATAATCTCTCTCAGACTGACTAGAACTATGAAATTATAAGGTCTCCCTTTTTTGTCTCATATCATAACATTTCTAACATGATCTGACAAATGCTTTGAAGTGTGTAGGTCTCTGCAGAACACCTGTTTTTAAGAAAGAGTTTGCTAAAGAATTCAAAACTAGTCAAATAAAATTATTGCATTTTGACTTCAAGATAACTTATGCTAGAAGAAACAATTGTCTCCTAACATGAATTTAGAAAGATAGTTGTACAACTCAATTATTATATTTATCTATTTATTTCATGAGGGAAGATTCAAAAAGAAATTTCTTTGCTTGAGAGAAAATCAATCAAATTGCTTGAAGATCACATAATAATCCATGCTTTAAAAAAGCCGATTTTTATTCTGTTAAAATATATTATTTTTTCTTGTTGCTAAGAAGAAAAAATGAGTTTAACATTTATATTGTTATTTATCCTCAAGTTTATTAAGCATGCTTGAAATTATCTTTCTAAATCCAACCTCCCTTTTAATGGTGTTGTAGGAAGCTTAGCAAATGGAAGAGATATTTAATTTATTTTTGTTTCATTTTGTTTTAATTTCAAGGAAACACTGCACAAAATTAATTTACTCAATGGAAACAAAAATTTAAATTCACAGGATGCAATGCAGCAGGTCAATAACATGAGGAAGTTGTTTTGTTCTTCCCATCAATCATCTGGTCAGCCTCCATACGATTAAAACACAATTTTTTATTTACCTGCTTTCTCATTTCCTACTATATACTGTCTTTAATTACAGCTTTTCAGTTCATTGTAAAAAAAAGGTATCTAAACTCTTTTTACAGATTGAGTAAATGATATTGTAATGTCCTGTTCAGTGTCCTTGAAAACCAAAATCCTCCTTGGCTAATATCCTTATGCTGCTACTGTTTAAATCTTTCTGCTCTTTCCCTTTTCCCTCCTGCATCCAACATAGACAGCAAGGAGCAATCAGTCTTGGGTACTTAACTGGATGACCTAAGGCCTTTGCATTCTCTAATCATTGTCTCTGGTCCAGTAAATCTGTTAAAACCATCATTTACTGTATCAAATAATTAGGCTAAAATTTTTGAAATAGAAAATTAACTTGTGATATGTTCTATAGTCCTCTTGTTCACTTCATGAATGAAAATAAAAATTGAGTTTTAAATGAAGTGTAATAACAGTTATAGATCTTTCTTTTTAGAATTACTTTATGTTAAGTTTATGATATTTTGTGTTTTGAAATGTCTTTAAGGGTTTAAACACAAAACAGAAGAAATGAATATTTCAAAGCAGGAACAGTACAATTCTTTGTATGCTTTTCAGCAACTAGTTCTTTTGACTTCAGAAAATAATAACTAAAAAAAATAGTGAGGGCAAAGAAATGAAGCCACGGACTGCTACTATTTTGAAGGCAATTCTGTCACTATTGGTTATACAAAGTGGCATTTTTCTTAACTAACTAAATTAAAATTGAACATTTTTTCTATACAGCTGTCCCTCCACATAAGGAAAGACTGATGACTCTTCACTGCTCGCATCAGTCACTGGTCCAATCCTTGAGACAGGGGTGAGATCACACAGTGGAGGGAGAGTTTCCCTCTGTGACTAAAATTTATAATCTGGCTCAGTTCCACTTTGACTAAGCAAAGGCAGTCACTGTGTATTAATGAGGCCTAAGATGCCCTAGGATCAGTGTTCAGGAAGTGCATGCAGGAAGCATGCAAACAGCTTATCCCAAATCATTCTCAGTGACTTGGTCAAAAGGAGCTCAATGACTCAAATCCCTCACTCTTTCTGTTCAACTGCTTATGGCTGACCTTGGGTAACTTCCCTCCTCCTTTGATTATGCTATTACAGCTGTTCACTTGCTGGTGTTGCCACAGATCTCTCTTCTGCCATTTGTCCTTGGCATAAAGCTGTGCTTTGAGTGTGGAACAAAAATACGTTGTCACTTCATTTTGAGTCTTGTTGATTTGAGTGGAACCTCACAGCTCTGGCACAGAAATGGACGTTCTTTCTGGCCGCTGCCAGATGCATCTGTGAGTGAATTGCAAATGGGGAAAGTCAGGAAAGAAGTCAGAAATCCAGTCTGATACTATAGCAATGGTAGGAGTATGTTAATGAAAATAAAATAAAACTTATTGATCCTGATTTAGTCATCACAGATGCATACAAAATGTATATTTTATTCTCATTTAAATCTTCTAAGTAAAGCTTAAATAATATTTGAATTATCCTTCTTCCCAGTAGGGGTTCTCTGAATAGATAAAAACTTTCTGCTGCATGAGACAAGGTACTGTAAACCAAATAACGCCTCTCAGTATCTTGCATCTAAGCCTAGCAAAACAAACTACATTCCTATTATATATGTTATTGATGGAAAATAAAAGTTGCTTTTCTCTCAGTCTCTTGTAACAGATGCAGCTGTTTAAAGTGCAGCTTGTTAAAGGAAATATTTCCTAGTTTTTCTTTTATTTATAGAAGTTTCTCAGCCATTACAAATAATAAATAAAAAAGGCAAACAGGCTGAAAATTGTTCTACACTTACAGGTTGTGAGTGCTTCTTTTATGACTGTTATTTTTCACACACTTTGAAGACTTTCATTAGGGCAAAAACAGCTGTCAGAGCTGAAAATGCTACATTCTGCAGTTATATTTCTATATATGCAGATGATAAAGCTGTTATGTCAAGAACTTATTAAAAAATTCAGTCGTGTAATCTTTCAAAGAAAATCTTTTCAAACAAAACCTGCTGAAACAAAATTTGATGTGTTTCAATTAGGTCTCTATGTCTTGTCTTGAATTCAGGTTGAGTAGGTTGAGTTAATTCAGGTATGGAAAAGTAAACTGAGTCCCAAGTGGCATGCTTGATTTACAGTGATAAAAGGATTTTGTGGAACTACATAATAATTTCCAGAACTAGTGCTGGTGGCGTTTATATTGTTTCCTTACCAGGTCAGATTTGGAGTGCCAATCTCATGGCCAGTACTTTTGTGTTCATTTGTGGTGATTGCTAATAATTCAAATTTTTCCTTATTTAATTTTCTCCAATTATTTCATTCCACATAAATTCTTATGATATTTGGATTGGTTCAGGTTATTTCTTCACCTAACCCACTCATTTCTTTGCAGAAATATTCAAGATAATTAGAAGAAAAATGGACCTACAGAGAATTGGTTGTACCAACCTCTGCAGTGCCATAAAAACAGATAGTAATATATGCTTCATCTTCATAATTTTTTTGCATTTGCAAGGGAAAAGGTTAAATATGTCCCCTATGAATAGATAAGTAGTCTGCAAGCATTTAACCACCCTTCTGGCTAACTGGCTCAGATAACTGAAGGCCATTAAATCTGTTGCCAACAATTCTGTGCACAGTTAAGTTTTGTTGATCGGAGCAGATGAATCATTAATAAACTGAGGAATCCAGCAAAAAAACGAAAGTACAACCAGCTGGTAACTGATCCCTGGCTGATCTACAGTGTCTGCTGGGTCTGTGGGCTTGTTTTGCCGGTATAATTCACTCGCAGTGTAAGACATTGCAAGAAAGAAGAGTAGCACCCGTGCCTTGGTACCTCTGACCTGCACAGTATGATTAAAGTCTGCATTATGTACAGCAAGCCATACTGGATACTCACACTACTTTATATAAAACAAACAATGTGGTTAACCTTACAAACGTCCAGCTTTATATAACAGCACAGGTAGTACATGCTGCTTGCTACCTTAATATATAAAAGTACAATGTCTGCATTCTGTAGCATATGTCCTCAAAGATCTGGAGCTTCCTAACTTTTAGAGTGTATCACATTCTATTTCCTCCATGCAAAGTCCAGCTGCTGCTAAAGCAACCCTTTATAGCTTGTCCTGGAGACTTGACCAGAGAATCTATTTCTGCTTGGAGATGAAATGAACAAGGTTTCCTTTCTCTGAACAGAATGATCTTTTCTAAGTGTTTTTCTGCCAGATTCTGAGTCTTGGTCCCAGTCCAGTGTGATGGAGATCAAGGGAGGAAGCTTTCCTCTCAGTCAATAGAGTTTCCTGCTGTTTTGTCAACTCACCAGAGAAAGGTAGAGTGAGTACAAAATCAAAGTCTGTAACAATCATGTCTGTGACAAATACTTAATTTCCTGCTACTTACTGTGTACTCCGGTCTATGGCAGCAGGATAGAGGTTTGTCCTTAAGAGATGCCACTGAACTACTATAATAGATGCTTGTCTCTTCTATTTTAACTTTTCTGGTTAGATCCATATCTTGTTCCAAATGTTATTCAGGATGAGGATGTTACATATAACTTTCTCCAAAAATACCAAAATACTAATGTTGTATTCACTTTTGATCATCAGCATTTCATAAGTGTTACGTATTATTTAGATTAAACTTGTCATTGCCCTTCTCTTTCTTATTTGCCTCTTAGCAAATCCACGAAGAAATGAGTAAGAAACAGTCTTGAGTTAAGGTCCTTGCCTGAGCTACAGAAGGAACTAAAGAAGAGAAGGGATGTCTAGTCTATTTACAGTGTGATTTTGTCACTAAGCCATTGTCCCAAGTTCCATTATTGTTACTACAAATTTATTATACAATAAAATAGAGTGGAAAGGGAAAAATGTCCTGGCTTTACTGTAATAGAACTGTGATTCCCCAGATAATACCATTTCATCTTCATGCTCATTATCACCTAAGCTATTTCATTCTGTTCCAGTCTCTGGATCTAGATTTTATTTTCATTCAAGGTGAAGTCTTAAAAGAAAGTTAGATAAAGTGCCCAGCCATGATCCAAGAACAATAGCCACTGTTCAAAAAAATAATTTCAGGCTCAGTAAAACACATTTGCTTGAATCTGAATATTTTGTTTGAAAAATAATCCTGGATCTGGAATTAAAAAAGAATCCTGGGTAATAAACAAGGCTATGGCTATTTAAGGAATATATTTTTTCCATTTACCCGACTCTTGAGTCCAAATAATGTCAGTGATATAAAAACCACTAACAATCAGCATTTTATGACCCCAGTCTGCCCCATTTTCCTTTCATAGTGTGGTACATGTTCTAATAGTTTAAAGTCAAAGTAAACTCTTGTTACTTATGAAAATGAGCAAAGGAAAACCTCAGTTAAATATCAAGAGGCACTTCAGCAGTTAGGAGGCCATGCTCTTCCCTGCCTTATGGGGTACTTTTTAGCACAGCAGGCCTACAAAGAATCCAGTACGTAAAGGAAAAGAGAGTAGCCATTCCTGGGGATATTACTTGGCTAGGGAGGTGCAATTGGGCGAATGCTGTCCACTTAACACACTATCACAGTGTTTCAGCCAACACATTTATGGCTGAAAGATATCAAGCATCTGGATGAGTTTTGGAGATTATGGTTTCTATTTCCTGTTCCATATGCACATTTCTGCCTCAGTGCCACACAGCAGATACTGTTGGATGATACCAAGTCTGAAAAGTAGCCCACTCTTCTCGAAAAGTTAAGGAAAATACGTATATTAGACATGGCACTTCATAAAAAGCCCAGCGCTCAGAACTTGGTAGTGCAACATCCAGCTTCAGTTCAGAGCTCTTGGTGAAGATGGGAGGACTGACCCTGAGGGGGAAAACTAAGTGCCATAAAATGAGATCTGAAATAGTTTCTTTTCTGAGCTGGGAATGACCAAGGGTAAGGAGCTGGAAAATCCACATTTTTTGAGCTTGACATGTCTGATTGAAGGCTTCAGGAGTCTGTCCTTATCCATTCAGGATTCTCATCTGGCAGACCTCTCCAAATGAAGCAAGAAGAAGTATGGCTTACAAGAAATGTGCCATTTTCCCAATGCTATGTGCTGCTTATGGCACTGACACCATCTAGAAATGAGAGATTATTACCATTCACAAGCAAAAGTTCAGACACAAAGCACTGGCTCACCTTCAAATTAAACCACACTGAGCTGAGCACCTACAATAATTCTAGTTCCACAACAGCAAAAAAAAAAAAAAAGTGTGGAATGACAAAAGAAAATAGTCTAAGATGTCATTTTTATGTTCTGCTGGAGTCATCAACATAAAAGTCTTTTTCTATAAGACATTGTGTAGTTTATCAGAAAATCCAACAACTGCCTATGATTATTTCAAGGATTTTGTTCAACCAGAGCATGTGAACAGTCAGAGAGGTATATTTCTATATGGGATCTTTTCAGTAATTTTTTATGAAGCTGCAAAGACCCAAACTGCCCATAATGTATTGATTAAATCATAAAAAAAATTATATTATATTTACAGTGTATTTTAGCCAAACTTTGTATTTTGTGGTCATTCTGTTTCTAAAACAATTTCATTACAAAAGAAGCTCCTTATTTGAGAATGGATCAGAGATTGTTTTGTAAGAGTTTCCATTACTTTCTTTTATTTTGGCAATCAGGGCATTTCAAAGTATATCTCAACAGCCAAAAACTACAGCTGAGTATTTGTTAGAGCAAATTCTTCTCATGCAAGAGGACAGCAAGCCCATATGATATCAATCAGATTCCTGTCTCTTTCAAGGCCCAGATAAACAAACGAACAGAACAGTCTTTGGTTGTTCACATAGGTATGAAATAGTCCACAATAGAATATTTTAAAATTATCTAAATGTAAAATCAATGGCTTTAATGGTCTGATGATGGGTCTAGGAATTGTAAATAATGAACGACAATATATGGCAGGTGTAAGAAATGGACTGTAATGGAGAGACAATTAAATTCTGTCCAAGCCATGAACACAGTTATTGGTAGAAACTCTTCCATGGGTCAATACTATGTTCTTGATCTATCTAGCCTCAGACAGGGATCAAAAAGTACAAGTATTGTGCATGACCAGCCCCATCAAGAAACAATCTCCTGCTGAGAGAGAGATTTCTGTCCCCACCCTAGGGTCATCAGAGCACATCAGAGCATTGAGCTGTGTTGAATCATTTTGATACATCACCACATAACTCTAAAAGGCTCTAGCAAGTTCAATGCTCTGTTAACATTATTAGAGTGGTATGCCACTAAATTTGTTTTACCAATATAAGCTTGGAACAGATTTCAGTGTTTAGATGGCCTGACATATAACAAGAGAAAGTGAGAAAGAAATGCCATGTTGCCAAGGATGCCAAGAGAAGGAAGAGTGTAAAGTGAGAGCAGAAAGGAAGGTACAAATGTAAGTTTATAGTGTGGCTGCCTGCCTACTGCATGCTGTTATTTTTATTCTTAAGTATTTTGACAGTACATAAACATTTATATGTACTTTGACTTACTTCAGCAAGGAAAACTGTGAACTAAAGTGTCACAACTGCAGGCCTGGCATTGTGCTTCCTGCCACAACACACAAAACTGTGGGAAGGGAATTTATAAGGTCGTTGAAACACCAGAAACAACCGTAAGCCGTGAAAAATGGGAACTTCATGTTCTTGCACTGATAATAACAATCCAAAATATTTTGTTAACTTCCTTTTTTTATTTATAAGGAACACCTGTGATTTTTCAGTGCAATAATAGGTCCTAAAGAAGCCAAATATCTTATATAACTATTCAGTCTGCTGTCACTGCTTGGGTATGACTGTGGGAAAGGGTTAACTGATTGAGAAGCAATCAAGCAATAATTTCTGCAAATTTTCCCTCAGAGCCAATATGGATTCCAATGTAAATTATCCTGACCACAGACAGTCTTGATTTACCAGTGTAATCACAGTGCTTATTTTTTCACCCTATCCTAGAGAGGGAAAGAATTATTTCTTTCCAAGGGACCTCAATGGAATTCAACTTCAAGTCAGGAAATCAGCTGAAAGATCTATAACGAAACAGAGATATCTGTCCCTACTTTTAAATATTCCCTTTACTTTTACAAAGTACTAAATACATGGAAATGGTTAACTTGGAGGCCCATGTATGACTGTTCTATGCCTTTTTTCTAAGACTCCTCAATGTCACTGATTTCATATACTTACCAATAGTCTACTGTGGCTTTACACAGGAGTCAAAAGGAGCAGAAGAGAAAATTCTGAGACTCAAACAATTGCCTCAAAATTTGAATATTGGGAAGATGTCATATTGGGATGTTATTTTTCGCTTTCATAGAGATTCAAGGGAGAAAAAAAAAAAAAAGAGGAGTTTGGACTGTACATTTAAGGAATAAAAATAGACACAGCATTTTATTTCCCTGGTAGGATGTGATTTCGGCTAGGGTGGTTATCTCCGCAAATTTTCATTTCTTTTGCATGTAGTGTCTGCTTTTTCCAGCAGAGGTTCTTTGCCTACTCTATTTCCTTTCCCACTGATCTGTTCATCACACAGTTTGTCCAATCAAGTTCCACTCCAAATACTCATTTTGGTAATATTCCGGCAACAAGAGGCTCTGGATTTGGTTTCTAAAAAATCCCGTTTCTTACCTTGATTTTTCAGGGAGATTAGGTTAGAAAAATACCCATTAAAATGAAGGGTATTTATATTCCCTGCACTGGAATGAATGCAGTTCAGATTTTTCCTGATAGCTATAATCAGAATGTAGTCCAAATTCCATTGCTATCTCTAGCACTTTTGGCAGAACAAAGACTGAATCAGAGACAAAAAATGAGATGCCATCAAACACATAAATATTATTCTTTTTCTGAATGTGTTCATTTATCCACAGATACCTAATCAGTGCAGCATGACTGACTAAATGCAATATTTACATAACAGAAATGACACGAGTCACATTTTTTGTGGTGCATTTATGCAAGAAAATGGATGGCCCCTGTATGAGCAATTCCAAGATGTTATTCCTGAAACTATCATCCATTGAACATATTTTCTTTGGGTAAAACTACTATGTTTTTTCCTGCTACCCAAGCAAAATATATTGCATAAAAATAGTCTGACGTTACAGAAAAAAGTCTAGATGTTACAAATTTGCAGTTGTATCATAAGTCTTGAGATGAATGTGTTAGTCTACCAGACCTAACCATTTGTTAAGGTACATTTTGTCTCAGACTTACCTGCAGGAGACAGCCATACCCTTCTTTTGAGAAGCATTTCACAATTGAATGATAAATCCTTATCATACTGCTTGTTTCTTCCAAACATGAATAAAAATCTCCAAAAATTTCTTGCTCTTTAAAGCCAAAACTCCCTTGAAAGACTTTGCAACACTAACAGAAAAAATGTAAATTGTAGTTCAGCACCTTCAATAACTTCTTTCTCCTTTCTTGACCTTTCCAGTGGCATATCAAGGCTTGGTGGTAACTGCCTGGATATTAACATCAGCTTTGCAAAGTTTAAGGGAAAGTTTTGTGCTACAATGAGGACTGAAGCAGTGTACTGATTTCCAGTAAGTCTCTTAAAGAGCGTAAGGGGTTATTAACTTTTTGGTCACTATTACTGGCTTGGAACTGATTCTAACAAATAACCCATATTCAATCAATAAATACCTGAAACATCCAGTCCTCAGCTTCAATAACTTCTCCATATATAATCTAAAATATTGAGAACATATTTATAATTTAATACAGTAATTGTGATTCTGTGCCAACTATTATCTCATGCATATACCTTGAATGTAAAGTTATAGAATAACCTAAGCCAAGAGAAAGGTAGATTTCTTTACCTACAAAATCTCTGCAGATTATAACTTTGTGTCATGCTGTAAATAGACTTATTTTTGGTTTTACACTTAATATAAAATAAGAGTAATAATATCTATATAAAAGCAGTACAAAAATGCAGGAAACAATGCCATCATGTGAGTACACACATACAAAAAAAATGTTTACCATAAGATTGATCAATAACCTGTTTCTGTCTTCAATGTTAAAAAGAAAAATCTATAAAGCAGCTCAGGGTGCCTTGATTAAATGCACAATGGACTTGCATTTTGGATGGGCATTCAAGTAAAACAGGATTTATTTTTTGCTCATGAGAAAAACCTGGGCCCATCTCAGGTCCATGGTAATTTTTATTTTGACTTGACTTTACTGGAGGCCAGATTTTATTCAATACCTTTAAAAGGAAACTGAAGAATGCAGCCTGGCTTTCAGCACTTGGATTGTCATACAAGGATGATGGCAGCAGCAGTACCATTTTCTTGAGGACTATTCTAAAGAATCCCAACAATCTAGACGCACAAAATGTCACAGCTGTTGCATCTGTCTTTTCCCAAATATTTTTTCCCAATGCAGAATGCACACTGCATTGTGCAAACTGCCTTCAAATTAGCAGTTGGAAAAGGCACTGCAACTCATTTATAACATATTTTATTAAGTACAGATCTCACTAACACTTATTCTAGTTTCTGTGTCAAAATAGGACTTGGTCTAGCTTCAGCAAAACTGCAGATTAGAAAGCTGAAGAAAAGAGCATTCACTTGCTGAAATGTTTTCTTTGTACAGCAAATGTAATAGAGATTGTAGAAACCAAATATATTTGCTCCAGTGTTTAATGCATATAATTACTTGAAATATTTTTGTACTTGCTTTTAATTTTAAATAAGGTCCTGCAATGCAGAAATCAACAGCTTCCCTTAAAACATCCTTAAGGGTTAGAACAGAATGGTCAAAAGTCATACTAATGTTTCAGAAGACAGTTTATCCTTGAATTGGTGAGGTTTTTTCCTAATTATACAACCAGTGACTGAAATGCTGCTTTTACTATGTACCATGATTTTTGGTTTGTCAGCTGGAAATCACTTTCATGTTCCATACAATTCTGTCACTGGTCCCAAATTTGCAGATTGTCCAAGATTTGCTTCTGAAAAGAAATTACTTTCCTTATTTGAGTATGAATAGCAGCTATGCAGTATTTTCAGTTATGTAGAACACTAACTTTTTCTTAGTGCAGAGCTTTTTCTTCACCTCTTACAAAGTCACTTTTCACAACATTTACAATTCAACACAGGAGGTTAGGTGGCCTGATAAAAGGGATTTGTTGCCATTGAATACTGGAGAAAGGATAATAACCAGTAGTATGGGAAATTGGAATGTGTGATTTAATTATCTATCTTTTTATTTTTCCATGTTGTTCAAGGATTATTGTCATGCTAAACCTCCTCATTATTGTGTTTTCTTATGAAAAACAAGTGACAGTAAGCATCTCAAACCTTCCTGTCACCATTTGAGTTTGGAGATCCTGTTTCTTTTTCTAGAGTATTGATTTGCTTGCTTTGGTACAAGAAGGTTTTCTTTTCTCTTATATACAGCTTGTCTACAGCATTTTATTTATTTTGTTTCAGTGTCGAGGTTACAAAAAACAATTCATTGAATTTTTCTGGAAAAAACCTATGCTGTTGTACTCTAGGAGAACATGTGATTCAGCTCAAATTCATGCTGAAGGCTGTAATCATTGTAGCATTTTTATTTCTCTTTTATTTTCTTTAAAGAAAATATCTTAATTTTCAATGCAAAATGTCATTTGAAGATCTCAGCATGCTCTGGAAGCATATCATCTCATTAAGCTTTACAGCAGAAACTGCCATTTCAAATATTTTTTTAGGACAGAAGTCGAAGAGGAGAAGGACAATATGTCCCTGAGTGCCTGTGATGTGAAGAAGGCTTGAAACACGTTGTTACAGTAGTGCAGTTGGCCATCCACCCCACAAGATATACCAATTCCACAAAGAAAATTCTTCTGAATCTCATTTTGAAGGAGCTCAATTAGGCTCTGAGAGAGACTTGTGAGACTGAATCTGGGACATGAGGAAGTCTGCAGATCCTGTAAAGAGAAGAAATAGAGATTAGGAACAAAATGTGGGGTCTGGGGAGGAAAATACATTGCCAAGGGAAGAACAGAGTTATAGCATGACCTGCTGAAGATTTAATGCAATACACAGTTTCTCTAAAACCTGTCTTAATTTGCAGAAAGTTGAGGTTCAGATCATTGATCACATTGTTCTGTGGTTTCTTGTTTGAACTTCAACTGTTGCACCAGCTAGTCAGAAGTTTCCCACAGACTACATTACGTGGAATTCCAAAGTTCTTTAAGTGTCTCAAAGAGCAGAGTGTGTCAGTGTATGGCCACCTGAGAAAGGTCTTAGAGGTCAGGTTCAGGTCCAGGCTCAGACACATGAAGATGTCCTTATTACATGTGAGCTGGATGGGCTACGTCTGCTCACCATGGAGGCCACAGCACTGCTCTGCCCGCAAATGCTCCAGCACCTCAGTGGCTGGGGCCTCCAAACCTGACTGACTGTATTGACAAAGGGTTTGACTCTTTTTCCTGGGCCTGGGCAGGCACTGACATTTTGCTCATTCTCATCACCCACACCAGCTGTATAGGAAGGGCACACAGGAACCCTACAGCAGCCCTGGCCTCTGCAGCAGCAACAGGACACCAGGCACCACAAGCTGGGCTTGGAGCATCTCTGCTGGCAGTAACCACCTGTGTGCTGGCAACTGAGTCATCCCCATGGACATCCCCTCTGTCTCTAATAGGAGCAGAGATGTCTAATTTGCATGCAAATATCTATACATTGGCATTTAAATTTAAGCATTTTTCTTTGCGATGTGAATCCTGACCTTGATGTTCTCTCTTCATTATTTGTCTGCACTGCAATTAAAGTCACCACAAAGTCTGTTGTTAACCACAGTAAGTGTAGCCTCCCACCACTTTTTATTCTTCTAAACAACTCTCTCTTGCTTCCATTGTGCTACCCTGGACTTGTAATAGCAGCATCATTTCAGTTACTCTTTAGAGGTAAGCATAAAGAGTTTCACTCTTGCTAAAAACTGGATCTGACAACAGGCTCTAGCCCTGTGTACATTGGTGCCTGTTGGATGTAGGAAGATAATGCATCACATCAGAGTGGTCATAACATCACAAAAAGGAAAAGCCCAGTGCTGTTCCTGTGTGGTTGTTCTTTTGCATTGAGTACAGTGCTACACTCCTTTAAAAGCAATCAGTACCTCAATATGAGCATCAATGGACAAATGTAGGCACAGAAATTTTGAAGATCTTTACCTCCTAGTTGATTCATGCTACTCTGAACTTCCTAAAGTTAGGTTTGGATACGTAAGCTACAGAACATTCTTCAAAAATCCTTGGATCTTCAGAAGCTGTACACTGTCTTTGCTGTTTGTTCTTTTATAAAATATTCATGAACTTTTTTCATAAAGAGCTTTTTATACCTTTTGATGTAAGGAAAACTGACTTGTGTTTCTTCATAATGGAAGCACAATAATTGTGTGAAGAGATAAATTGCTATGAAGAACTGACACTGATTATTTTTATTTAAATAGACTAGGTTTAAAGATTTCAAGTGTTTCTGTTTTGGTCAAGGGAGAACTGAAGCAGTCATTGACTCCTTCCCCCCCCCCCC
>VZTE01002684.1:515858-598503 GCA_013397775.1 Eulacestoma nigropectus
TCGCCCCCCCCCCCCCCCCCCTCCCATTTCTTCTCTTCATTACTGTTTGTACAAAAAAAGGCCCATCAAGGAGTATAAGCAATACCATGTGACTTGGCTTGTCCTTTGCTGATCTCAAGCCAAATACCGAACTGTAGCAGTCCAAATAAATAGTTAGAAAACAACAATTCAGCTCTGAAGAACAAAACTCTTTGATATTTCATTAATTATTTGAGGGTTGCATCTACACTGATAAAGTGAACATACAGGAGTCTAGGTTCAAACACTGGAAAAGGGCACTGCATTCTGGTGAACATGCCCTGTGATGCAGTTTTGGCTTGTACCAACTATTATCCTTCCAGATAGTGCTGAGAACAGGACTTCTCCAAAAAGACAGCACTTATGAGAGTGCTCTGTCTAGCAGAGGAAAACAGTGCAGCAGTATGGACACGCACTATGTAAATTTGGTGTCTGAGGGCCAAATGACCCCTAGACTATTTAATTTTGAAATACAGATGAAATTCAATGAGAAATCAAAGAGGATAGCTGAGGCTGAAAGTAATAAAACTTTTACAAATAAACCTTCACATAATCAGTATTTGGGTTTTCCTGTCAGCTGCAAGTTTAAAAGAATTGTTTGAGGGAAACTCATGCTCAGAATAAAAGCTGCATTTATCAGACAAAACTTTTTTGTTTGTAATTTAGCCAGTAATAAGAGCGGTTCTTAGCTTCATTAGGAATTAGGCTTGTTTATCTGAAGATAAAAAATTGTAAGTGTTCCAAAGAACTTAGTGAGGGAGAATTATACTGCAGAAATGTTAAACATTATATACTTCCATCACAATGACAAAAGAATGTTGTGTACAGTGGTAAATTTTACATTCAAGAAGTGATTCTAGTGTTTAAAATTTATTTTCCCTATTAAATGTAATATAAATTCATAACTTTTAATTAAGGCAAGTCCTAGACAATTTGAGCATGATTTATTGTGCCATCTTCACGTATGTGAAATGCTTCAAGGACTAAAGGAAATAAGAAATGTGTTTAAAACCCAAAACTCTTCAGTGTATTTAAAATATTCATGGGTGGCAGATGCACTTTGGGCCGTAATGATCCTAACATCTGGTCCCAACAGCTTCTTCCAAAACAGAGACAATTTTTTTCAGTCATATGAGTTTTCTTTCTCTTTTAGCGGAAGACAAAGTTCTTCCAGATTGCTGCCTAAATTTTAGGTAATTTGAGTAGATGTCAGTAGAATTTAAAAACAAACAAAAAAGATACACATTTTATTCATGACTACTTGTTGAATGTTTATCATGATACCTGTGGTTTATCTTAATTGAAAGACAAGGTTTTCTAACAGGAAAGTCGGTGTTATGCATCTTTTTAAGTAATTACATATTGAAACAGTATGATTTATGCCCTTTTCCTAAAAATATGGTAGAAGGCGAAAAGAGTAAAATTATCAGATGCCATAGTATCCCTTTTAAAAGGCATTCTTAATAAGATAAGTAAACAAATCAAGGAACTAGCTGCCTTGGGATATTGTGAAGTTTAA
Source organism: Eulacestoma nigropectus (assembly GCA_013397775.1). Lineage (NCBI taxonomy): Eukaryota > Metazoa > Chordata > Aves > Passeriformes > Eulacestoma > Eulacestoma nigropectus. The sequence goes on from VZTE01002684.1 coordinate 517,396, forward strand.
AAGCATAGCAATTCCAGGCGGTATTAGACAGACTCATGGAGCAGCAAGGGCTCTGGGGACTATACAACATGGGGCAAATTTCCTACAAGAAAGTGACCAAACCAACAGCTGTCAGAGGCTCTGTGGCCACGGGAAATGTCAGCCTATGATGATTTCACTGTTCTTTTATGCTTTCCACGAATACTGATAGTGGCACCGCTAAACATAAGATATTGGAAGAGGTGGACCTTTCCTTGAACAGAATAAAGCTGGTTTATGCCAGTGAAGATTTATGTGATTTATGCCAGTGGTTTATGCCATGCTCATCATTTGCTCTTTGCCTGCTATATGTTATAGGTTAAAATGCATGAACATATTCATTTTGAGTGGTGAAAAAATATATACAAAATAGGATGCAGCAGACTCATAAGCCCCTTCTTATTCAATATGCCTCTGATTTTGTACATATAATAATTTTATGAATGAAAATTTAAAATTAAATATCAAATGTAGGCAAAAAACCCCCTTGTTTAGGAAAAAAAAAACTCATTAGAAAAAAAAAAAAACTAAATAGGTCAACTATTTGTCTAAGATAGGGATAATGTTGAAATTTACATCTACTTGACCACTAGTGGAAACTCCATGACACAGGAAAAACAAGAGATTGACAGAAAAGTTGCAAAAAATTAAAATTGAATACCGTTAATAATTTACTATTTTAAATTTATCAAAATGAGGAAGCCAGCAATAGGTTCTATGCAGCCAATCCCATAGGGAAAACAACTGGGGATCATGGTAGATGGAACCAGTAAAACCAGAACCTTTCGTTGTGAGAAATTACTCAGACCATCTGCCTAAAATTTAACTGACCACAGAGTATGGGGTATATAAACAAAATCAAGAAGAAAATTCCAGAAACAAAGCTTAGCAATTATTCAAGATTTCTATGGGCACTCTAAAAAATGAGAACGTTGAAATGCTAATAGTAATGTGCAATCCCTTGTAAAAATTGCTGTGATATATGATGACAGGAAGTGGCAAAAACTCCCAGAAAACCTCCAGGCAGTTCAGAACGATACAGTCCCCCAAGTCTGATACTTGGTCTTAGCAAATTGCTAGAAACTGTAGTAAAGAAAATAATCTATGGATACCTTTATACATAGTCTGTTTAGAAAATGTCAGTAGTGCTTTTACAAAAAGATTTAGTGTCTTTGAAACCTAATAGAATACTTTAAAAGAGCCAAAAAAACTATGGGAACAAAGGTATGTTGCTGATATAGTTTTGCTTCAATTTTCAAAGGCTCTCGGCAAAGCCTCTCATCATTTGCGTCTAAGGAAACAAGGAGCAAAGCATAAAAAGAATGTCTTTGCATAATAAATCATTTGCTGAAAGGATAGTAAACTTAAGGCTGAAATACATGGCCAGACCTTGCAAGAGAGGGACATTTGTGCAGTGCTGAAGAGAGCTGTACTGAGATCTGCAGGTTTATCTTACAAATAACTGAACCGGGGGGAACAGTAAGGTAAGAAAATTTGCAAAGGCTGTTAAATTAATCACATAAATAGAGATGTGCTGTGGCTGTAAAGCCTTGCAAGAGGGCTTTATGAGACTGAGCTGTAAAGTAATAAAATAGGAGAGGGAATTCAAAATGGATAAACATAAAACAATGTCCTCAAGGAAAAAGAAATCCAACATCACATAAAAGAGGATGGGCTCCGAGTTGATCATTACAACACCACTTATGAGAAGTTGGGGTTATGATAGAGTCATAAAAACAGAAGTTCAAAGCTCAGTCAGGAAAAAAAAAAGTCAAAAGAACAAGCGATTAAGAATTACTGGGAAGGAAATAGAGAACAAAACAGAAAACATTGTATACATTTCTTTTGAAAACTATATCTGATCTCCATATCTCCAAAGTTATATTAATAAAACTGGAAAAGGTGCAGAGAAGGGCAACAAGGGTGTTCAGTAGAGCGAATGGTTCCTATAAGTATTCTAAGACCCTTTTTGTCTCAAAACTGATGGTTTGGAAGGTACAGCAGAAGTCTACACAATCATGAGTGTCAGGGAAAAAGAAATTAGGGACAGATGGTTCCTTTGCTTTCAGGATGACAAGGTAGTACAGGTGAAGTATGGAGAGATCAAGGGTAAAACAAAAAAAGGTAATACTTCATGCAGAGGAGAGTGTATATGTAGAAATCCTTTCTAAAGGATGGTGTGCATGCCAGAAATTTACAGAATGGCTTGGAAAGTTCATGGAACAAAAAAAATCACAGAGAATAACTAAAATCCATGTATCTTAGAAAATTCACTGAGCTGAAAATAGCTAGGAGCTGGAAGTATGGAGAAGTTTCCATGTAGTGTTTCCATGTTCTTACTGTTACCTTGGTTGGTTTCAGTTTGTGTCCACTGCTAGAGGCCGAATACAGGGTTAGGTGAACAGTTTTTCTAGGCTGATACCATAATTCTCATGTTTCCTTGTTCACACATATTTGCAAAAAGGGATAGTATGGACCTAATTAATGAAGACAATGAGATACTCTCATCAGCAATGAGTATTCATGTGGCAGCACAGAAATAAGTTTTTTTCGTAGGAACTCCAGTCCTTTATCTCCCACAGAATGGTGTGCAGATAAATAAAAAGAAATTTGTGACTTCTGCAATTTCCTGACGTATTTTTTTTTAATCATGTCTCCTTAGAAGCAAATTCCCCAACAAATTTCACAGTAAGTCTGTTTAAAGTGTGTTTTGCATGCACTAATCAATGTAAAACAAAAGGTATCTTTCTTATTGCTTGTGTATAGAAATGCTTATGCTTGTTGGTTAGTTGTATTCTAATCCCATTAGCCAACACTATCATTTTTGCTGTCTCATAAACAAAGAATTTAGTAGCAAAGAACATAAAAAGAAAATTAATTGATTCAAACCTCATAATGTTTCAATGTCTAGACTGGTTTTCTTTTTTTTTTTTTTCTTTTTTTATTGGCAGTCCAGGCACATAAAATACTGGACAGTAAACAAAAGGTCAGACACCAAAACTCAACTAGTGCTATGAGAAGTTCATAAGAAAGGGCAGGCATATAAGGTCTTGAAAACTCTCCACCATTTAATAGCATAATTTAAATGTCTTTTGTTTCCGTCATTCTCTTTTACAAGGTCACTTGGTTTTTGTCCCTAATAGCGGGGAGAGACCGTAAAAAAAGATTTAAAGGCAGAGAAATATATTTTCTTATTTTTTCCGTCATATATTTTAATAAAAGCACCACAAACATTAATTCTATTCCAGACATTGTTCCTCACTCATTCAGAATGCTACCACACTTGCTTTTTAAAATGAGATATTTATGCGCATGTATATGTATAGGTGTCTGTTTAAAAAACTATATATGGGGCCACTTCCACCATTTTTAATACCTGTGCAGAAGCAAATGGCAAATGTAGGAAAAGGCAGAATCAATAATTTGTTGTTAACAAGGCATTACATTTGTGCTTTTCTTTTTCAACTTTACATCACTTTTCCAGATGCAGAGAACTACAAGAGACAGTCTTACCAATGCCTTTTTAGTGGCCATAAAATGTGTCTTTCTTGGCTATTTGGAAGTAAAAGTGCTAGTAACATAAAGCTACACCTAGAAACAAGGTTAACTCTAAATCTGATCAGAATTAACTATTTATTTATTTATTTTTAACTGTGACAATTTTACCTCTTTTGTAAGAATCTGTGGCTGTTTGACTCTTTTTGGAACACTTAATGCCTTCACTGACCTAATGTTAAATGTCAGGAAAAAGTTATGAAAGCTGTGGATGTAGATCTGTGCCTCTGCAGTATGAACCATTATGTCACATGAATGAGGAGAGAAATATCAGAAATCTAGACAGCTGCCTTGTTACTTTCCTTGCCTCATCCATGAGTTGCAATCCGGACTGTGTTATCAACTCACTGAACAGCATTTTTAAACAGTGCTGTGTAACTTATCCTACTTCCATGTGTGCAGCAAAGAAGTCTGGAGCCATGTTTCTTTTTTTAATTCCATGATCCTTATGAGTCCTTTCCAACTTGAGATATTCTATGACTCTATGACTCTACAGCAATTTTTTTCATTTGCAAAAATAATTTGAGACTGGATAGGTTTCAAAAAGATACAGAAAGCATATATGAGTTTAACATAGAACTTGAAGGGAGAAATTCTGCAGTCATTATCATGCAAGAGGTGATATTGCAACTGTAAAAACAGCACAAATCAATCAGTCTCCTGTCCTTGCTGCAATCACCTTTAGGCTCTAAGCTGCAGCTGAAATGTAGCAGGAGTTGAGAATACATCTTTATGATGGTAACATATAATTATCTAATTTATACTGTGTCAGGTCCTCTCAGTAGGACTGCCTTTAAAAAATCCAGAATTGGATGTAGGTGCCAGCAAGGTAGTCAAATGAGATAGCAACATGCACACCTGTAAAGATCTATATGAATGGAACACTTGAAACAGTGTACAAATTAAATATAAGTTCTACACATTATAACCTTTTCTCTATACTGCATTCATGTTTATCTTAATGCAATAGGCTGAGGAAAATAGTTATTGAACTCCATTAAAAATTTCTTTATAAAATGTAGGGCATTTTTTCCATCAATTAACTCTTCCATAGCAAATGAGTAGGGAGACAGCCCAGCTAATTTATAGAGAACAGAGAGAGAAGATGCACACAGAGCATATGCAGTCTAGAAAGCAAACCTCGCTCTCTAAAGTAGAGCAAATTGCTCTCCGGACACTTAGCTTTTGACTGAAGAAAGTGTACTTTGAAAATACTGAAATATTCTGCTTTTTTCTTTTTAAATGGCTCACTGCTGCATTTTCTTTATTTTAATGATAATACTGCACATAAATTGCACCAATTACTATCCATTAATATCCACCTCTGCTGTCACTAGTATGTGCCTCATGCATAACCTGTGTCAGTTCTCTGATTATTGATTGGCATATGTTACCCTGAAAGACCTCACAAGCAGCTGAAATTAGGGTCTGTAGTTCCTTCCTTGATTTTGAATCCTTTTGCTAGCCACAGTGTGTATGGCCACATTTCCAACTTGCAGCTATGTAAAGCTCAAGCATACACCCTCAATTTCTTTTGAAATTGTGTTCTCTGTAAAACAAATTAGTCTAATTCAGCAAACAGAGAGCTGTGAATCTGTAGTACCGCCTGCTTCTGAACCAAACTACCTATGGTTTGTGATTTTTTGTGGTTGGAGCATGTTTTTCACTCTTGCTCATCATGCTAGTTTTTCTCCCTCCTTCAGCTCCCTCTTTCTGAAGCTACTGCTTCCCATTCACCTGTTCAACAGTGCCTCTTTTTTCCTGAGCCGCTTATCTTAATTCTTTAGATAAAATGTGTGTTGTACAGAAACATGGATAATTGCATCTCTACAAAGTCTTTATAATTGCATCTTTACTTCTTTTGTAGCATTTTTACATTTATATCTTGGAACATCTCAATGATTTCATACAAGGTTTTTTTGTTTTTTTTATTTTTTTGTTGTGGAATGATGATGTTTATTTTTTATTTATACTTGTGATCAATATAGAATACGAAATAAAGGAATAAAGGATGTATGTGATACTTATTTGTGTGCCCCCAGAGAGCTTCAGTTTCTGTCTTGTCCAGCGCCTTTACCAATCCCGGCTTTATTTCAAGCAGACTTCTCTGAAGTGCCATAAAGAGAGTGGCTTTTTGGAGCTGGATAGATAAAACACATAAATCATAAATGCTTCTGAGACTTCCCTACAGACATTCACCCGAGAAACATGCAGTTTTGCCTGGGGAAGTAATTCGAATGGAGAGCTGGCCAGGTCAAGTCAAGAGATCCTTTCTGAGACTCTGATGACATCATCATATTAATATAGGGGACCTTGGAGAGATCCTGGCTTGAGATTAAAGTCTGGGGGTCTTGTAAGGTTTTGGAGGAGAAGACAATGATGAAGTCATCAGACAAACTCTCGTTTCAAAATTTCAGCTGGAAATCTCTTTTTAAGAATCCAGTTTATTTCTCAAGGTTGAATCCTGCTGTGCATGATGTTAGATCCCTTAAAACACAGCAAAAAAAAATTCACTAGAGAAGTTATGCAGCCTTATTGGAAGGACAGGACATACCTATAGTGTCAGCTTTGAGCAAATTAGTTTGTTACCGAAGATTTCAGAAAAAGAGGAAAGGAAAACCTATTCACAGCCCTGACTCTCTCCTGACACCATCTGACTCCTTCTGCCCCTCTCCCATCCCAAAGAAAGAGGAGAGATTTGCCTCTGTTGCTGAACGAGTTTCTAAGCATCCTCCTCTGTCTCCACCACCAGCACGGTGTGTGCTGTGACCCTACAGCTGGCCAGGCAGTTCTGATCTGGTAACAGCCCATTTATGTTGTGCAGCATCCTGGCAGAGGAGACTGATCTTAGCCTAGGGAGAAATGTGGGGTATAGGAACAGACTCATATTTCCATATGTCTGCTGACAGCAAGACGTTTTGTTTCACTCTTGTATGAAATCATCTCATTCATAAGCATGGAAATGAAATGCCAATATGTTTATAATTTTTAACTCTCTTAATGGTATTAGGCAATGTCTAGACACACAAAAAAAACCCCAATGCAAACCCCCTCTTTTACAGTGGCTAGTTCTGAAAGTTCAGTAATAGCTTTAGCAAAATGTAAGATCTAATAGCTCTTTTGAGGGCGGCACTATTAAACTTCCACTAGCTGATGGCAAGTAAAGTTGTGCTACTGCAGCTTCAAAAAGGCATTAATTTCTGAATCAATTTTAGTGATTTTCACTCAGCAAGTTTAAAATTAGACACATAAATATATTGTTATAAATGCCACGTGTTTAGATCTGCAGAAGAGTTAAAAAAGAAGAGCAGCTGAGTGAAGCAATTACAAAGGATCTAAACTGAGAGAGGGTGAAGAGATGGGATGATAAAAAGGCATTTGAAATTTAATATTAGAGGGGAAATATATCTAGATCTATCTCTCTCTCTATATATATGTGTATATATGTATAGATGTAGATATAGATAGCTCACATATTAATAATGCAGACATACCAGTGTTGGAAAAACAAAGCCTGAACTGCAAATCAGTCTCTGATAAATAACTATTCTCTATTATACGTGTTACGAGCTTGAGGAATCTGGGATTCAAAGATGATGTTGAATAAGGAAGCAAATCCTTAAACAAACTCAACACATACTGACTTAGATATTGCTAATGTTTAACTAGTGATGAGCCCACTGAAAAAATTCTGAATTTCCTGGTAACCCTTTGAGGAAACAGAAAGTCTTTAACAGAACAAGAGAATTACTGAAATTAGTCAGGCTTGTTTTAATAGCAGGCCACTTCTTTCTGCAACTGCAACATTTGTATCCATGCTACAGTGATTGAAGATCTCATCACTTTACCTTAAACCCAAGGTAATGTAACAGGATTATTAAAAAAAAAAAGACAAATAAGGGAGGCATTTTTGGCTTTTCCTTCTGCAAAATTCAGTATCTGATGAATTATCTGATGTATGTACCTGAGTGACTGGTATGTCAGAGAATGAACAAATGCTCCATCCAAAATTCAAAATATTTGCTCTTTTTTTCCCAAAGCCTCAAGATTTTTGAAAGAGTCTGGGATCAGGAGCTCCTTAAGGCCATCTCCCTTCCTGTAGCAGAGACCAGAGGCTCCGTTAGCCCTACCTAGCCCTGTTCTCTGAGGAATCATGCATCATCTGGGAGATGACAAACAGGCTCATGTACACTTTCGTCTGTCCCAATATAAAGAATGAGGAATTGCCTGGCTGCCTAGAATATCTTCATAGAGAAAAGAACCAGGAGAATTTTTGTTTGTAGGTCTGACCAAGGTAAATAAATACTCTGAAAGGACAGAGGACTACTCTGACAGGAGTAGAAGACACCATATGACTTTGAGATTTAAACAAGACAGACTGCACAGGGTTCATTGGAATATCGTGAGACAGCCATAATTATTTACCTTCAAAAACACATTGAAAAATAACAAAATAATTAATAAATAATAGAATAATGAAGCATGCATAGCCTACACTTTGTTCAATACCACTTTTGCTTTTCATTTGCTGATATTTGCAAAGATTTAGGATAAAACTGGTAAATTTGTAAAATCATCTACAAGTGGTTTTGAAAGCACATTTGATTCACATACCATTGACAACTGGAAAGTTTCATAGAGAGAGAAAATATTACGGGCCAGGGATGGCATTGGTCACCATGATTTCTTCAAACTAAAGATTATTCCAAACATTTACTTATGTTTATTACTTTTTTTCCCCAGAAATGGTCCCTTTGAGCAATTATACTTCTTTAGACTTTCATGAGCACAGTATTATATGTAGCCATGTATAATACAGCACTGTTTGCCTAACCTCTCCCTGTCTGCTGCTGTTGCATTTTCATTGGAAAGCTTCCAAAAATCTTGGTTAAAAACTGTGCACAACGAGATCAAGAGAACATTTGAGTTTTTTTGGACTACTGTTTAGGAGGCACGCATGAATTGCATTCCCTGTATAAAAATATGTTAAATATGAAACTCAATAAAACAGAATTCATGATGATAGAGCATAGCCACTCATTTGAAATCTCAAAGGTTGCAAAATTGCAGGAGTAGTGAAGGTGCCAATGCCCCAAGTACAAAAGAAAGCACAAAGTGGTGTCAATGAGGAATTCTTGGTTCACATTTTTCTGAAGAACATTAAGACCGTAGATAGAGATTGTGCATGGACAAACATATCAAAGAAATAAAAGTCACTGTTTCAGGAAAATATGAAAATTTAAAGTTGATTACTTAAATGTATGGTATGGATACTGATGGATCATTCAATCCAATGCTAGAGAACAAGATATTAAAATAAAGGTTGGGCTAGAATTATTGAATGTTGTAATAAAATTCATCAAGCTCAAACTGTTATTAAAAATAATAGATGATGGGTTATTAATCACTTAATGAAGTGCTCAGCCACTCTAAAAATATCCAAATTTACCGTTCCATGGACAGTCACCACAGTTCTTAGTCATCCTTGACAAACTACAAAGTATCCATCAGAAAAGGAGAGGATTCTTCTGACCTAATTCAGCTGTCTAAAAGTTAAACATCTATTCTAGTCTTGCTTAGGATCACAGATCCCCCAGTATGCTGAAACAGGCTTCCTGAAAAGGCTGACAGGCATCTAATATAATCTGTATAAATAATTATCTGGAGCTACTCGTGGAGATGATATGGTTAATTTAGCCGAGACAGTTAACTTAAATATGTCCAGAATAAAGGAATGAATGAAACCCAGCTGAATATTTGACCTCTGTCTCTACTGAGTCACTGAAAGCAGGGTGTCCTCATCTTTCATCAGAGTGCAATAACTGGGGTACTTCAGAGGCCAGTGATGCAAGTTTGCCATTATCTATTGTTATCTACTGACTCACAGAATCAGTTCCTGCTTTCTCATAGAATCACAATTCAAATATAAATACTGGATTGGTTCCTCACCACGGGCATAGTTTCTAAATACAATGAGGCAAGAAAACAAACCCATCATCTTCTTGACAGCTTAGAAAAGGAAGAAAAAAGCTATAGAGTTTTGTACATTTCACTTTGAAACGACAATGGAAAAAAGTTAGAAATCTGTCCAAAAGACCAATATAGTAGTCTAGACAGGAAATATTTAGGGCATGAACCACTATTTTGGCCCTTGATAAAGCAAAAAATCTGAATTGTTGCTTTACTAAGCTTATTTAATGTGAATGATTTGGCAACTGTACCAGTAAGAGTAGCAACATTTAGACTGGTGTGAAATCGCAGATTCTTAAAGATGAAACACGAATTAGGTGTGAAGAAATGAGTTTGAGAAATCGTCTTTGACATTGCTGGAGCCAGGATTTCCCCTGTGAGTGGAAGCAATACCACATTCTAACAGAAGCATTATACATCTGCTTACACTCATTTTACGCAGGTGTGAACTGATTAGAGTTGGATTCATAAGCATTTTCTAGGAAAAAATGTACACTCAGCATTGCAGTATTGCTTTGTAAATTTGGATTCATCCTGTTAAGAAATAAATTGTTGTTTCAATACTCTAAATTAAATCCCTTTGAAACAGTTTTCTAGCTGAGTTTCTTAGAAGTTTGGGATGCTTTTAAAAGCTAGAAGTTGAAACAAAACATTTGTTCTTCATGAAACAGAGTGTCTTAACATATTTAAAATTAATCTTTCATTCTTTTGCTTTGTTAGAAATCTCAAACCCTCTGGGTTTTTTTCCAGAAGAAAAAAGTTTATGCAGTTTGAAATAGATTACTAACCTTCTAAACCATTTTTTTTCTTTTTCCAAGAGTTATACCAGATACAAAGTATCAGAAATACCTGGCTTATAATAGAGATCTAAAATTTCCTTATTTTTTTTCTTTATTTTTATTTTATGAACTAAACAAAATTGCAGCTAGAAATACATAGATGCTTTTTTCTATTTGTGGACCTGGAACAGAATGTACAGAAAGTAACAAAAGAAACTTTTGAAAATATTTTAACTTAATATTGTGAGCACTATTAAACATTACTTATTTAGCATTTAATGTATCCTACTTACATAGGACCAAAATACATTTTCTGAGGAAAGGTCACAGTGAAAGCAGTTTCTAAACAGAGGTTTTGTAGTTAAAGATTAATTGGATATTGGCCAGAGAGTTCTAAGAAAGCATCCCCGTGCGTGTGCATACATCTGTGCAAAAAACAGCCTTGCAACAGCTACTGAAAGACCTTGCTTGACTAAAGGCCCTGAAAGTGGGTCTGGGTTTCAAGGTGGCAGATGTGTAATTGTGGTTCGGTTGATCTGTCCCTCAGCTAAGCCCTCCACAGCACAGGATGTCCCTCGGTGACTGCTGAGACAGCAACCCCAGTCACATCAGATAGGACAGGACCCTCAGCATCTCCCACCCTTAAGCCCAATACTTGCTACTAATAGTGGAGTATTCCTCTTAAAACCATGGCAAATAATAGTAGTTCTATATGCATTGATACTTGATCTCTGCAGTAAAAGCATCAGCAATTCGATCTCTGTGTGGTGTGAGTGTGTGATCGAGTTTCAGTTGCGGCATGTGAGCTGTGCCAGAGCCCACCATATGGTGCCGGGGCTGCTTTTGTGTAGCTTCAGGAGAACAGATGATACTTGATCTGATCCTCAGTCTGCCAGGACAAAATTACCCTATCAAAATATTTTGAACAAATTTGAAGAAGCACTATGAACTTGCACCAGTTCTGCACTTGGTGGTGTGGGGCTTCAGCTCTTTCATTGGTTACTGGAAGCTGCAAAACTGTCTTACCAATCTTTGAGGAGCTATTTAATTCTTTAGAAAAACAGACTCTCTGATGCTGTGTTTCATGTGTAAAAATACAGAATATGATGTTTTCATTGTAGAACTGGAAAAGGAGAGAATACTCTTGATCTAGCTAAGCTACATTTTCATACAAGAAAAAAAACAAGCTTCCCATTTGATATAGATCCAAAGTGAGAAATTCAGATTTGAAACCTAGACTTCATTTCTTAAATGACAAGACTTTCAGAACTGTATCACATCTCCCAGGGATTAGGGAGAAATTTAGATTTTTTCCTGGGTCTATCCCCTTGTAGAGAGTTTAGAGGAGAGAACCAAATTAGTATTTTCTTCTTTGCCTGCTGTTTCTTCTTTTTGCTTTTATGCTTCAGTAAGGACCACAGAACAAAAATGTGGAAGCGTGGAAATACACCTGCAACCCATGGATACAATCTCCTCACCCGGGATTTCCAGACCTAAGAGAAATTCTGATTTCTTTTTTCTGACACTTCAAATCCATTAAACTTTTGTTTAATTTTAAAACAGTTCAATCAGTGCTCAATGGAGAATGGGAAATAATGTTGGTTTTCATATCTGGCATTCCTGAGAAACTCAGGGACAGATCACACCGAGGTAGAACAGGAAATTAGGGTAGGTGAAATATCTTCAGAACACATCTCTTTTAACAACAACCCGAGTCATTAAAGAGATTTACCATTTTTTAAACATACCTATTAATTTCCTTCACTCCATTCTTTTGATGTTTGACTGTTTTATAAGAAAGCCCTTTTTAAGAGATGGAAACATCCATGTAATCAGTTTCTGAAGGGGACATAGCTGCCAAGCCCAGCTTCTGTTAGCTGCTGCTCATTCGTTTCCACTTTTTCCTCTTCTCCGTCTTGTTTATTTAAATACTTTAATGAGCTTGATTTTAGGATCTACATATTTCCATGTGTGGCAGCAAGAGAGAATTACTTCTCAGGTCATGCACTAAGGAGTCCGGACCACTGAGTATGGTGGTTAATGTCTCTGAAATCTAATCCTACTTTTGTTCTGTCAAGTCTTGCATGGCTGACGGCAACTCAGCAGTGACGAAAGGTCAACGTGGGAGTCAAAGACTTAAAAATTCTAAGTCTCATTTGTCTTGAAGCCATGGAAGTCTTATTTCTCTCCCAATATTTAAAAATGAGAAGGTCTATTCAAGAAACCTGCTTTACAAAAGCTCCATATTCATTCCCCTATAAAAATACAATTCTGGATTAAAACTGAAATAAATTAAAAGGGCTCACGAGATAAGTTAAAACTGACAGCCAAAAATTTTGCCACTGTGGGCAGACACACTGCCTTCTAGGATATTGTTCAGTGAAATTAGGTTATTGCTCAGTTGTCTACCCATGGTTTGAAGCAAAGTCCTTGGCTCTGGGTAATGTACACATTGTACAGCACTACTGGTGGTCTCTGTGCTCCTTTTGCCCTAGAGAAATAAACTTGCATTATCTTGCCTATTCTGAATTGCATTGACAGGAAATTACAGCACTCTTAGTTGTTGGATCCATTTTGTCAGCGAGTGTGTTTGAGGTGGAGTGGAGGCTCTTCTCATTCCCATCTTTTTTGCCCATTTCCTTGAGGAAAAATTGTAACTTCAGAAAAATCTGAAAAAGAATATCCTGGGACAGCTATGTACAAAAAACAGATGTAAGAGACCCATAAATATGCACACAATTAGCCTCCCTATAAAACTTAGGGCAATATTATCTGTTTCAGGACAAAACTGAAACTAGACGATGTCCTACTTTGCACCAGCAGGTATTTGGGGGATTTTGGTAGGGTTTAGACTTTGTTCTTTAGTCCTGATGGTTTGAAAAAGCCCTATGGAGATCCACAGAGCTGAGGAGATAAAAGAAGGGATGAACATGTTGCTTCTGCTGATCGTTCTGGAAGCTGTTTACACACCCGAGGACAGACACTGCACAGTGGTTGTTCGTATAAGGTCTTTCATAACAGGTTTATTTTCTCTGCAGTATATGGAAGTTGGCTTTAATTCTTAAGATCTCTTACAAAAGGCTTTGTATGTGCACTCAGGCTTTTGGCAAAACAATATACTTTTAAGTAACTGGAAATAAACAAATAGATAAAATAAATGGCCTTGTATTTTCCTGTTACCCACAGAATATTCGGACAAAATATATCCTTTCCCATTTTTTTTTTTTAATTTCTATTTCTTTGACACTGAATTTTGAACCATGATAAAGACAAATAATAGAATTTTTCGAAGTGAAACAGCTGCACTAGGATCAGGATAATGCCATGGTGCATTTCAGTCATTTGTTCAGAAAAAATATTAATGTTTTTTTCCCTCCTCTTGTGGGTGTTTAATTTGAAAATTATTTAATTTAATTATTATAAATTATCCTGTTAAATACGGAAAATCACCATGGTCCAAACAAATCATCATGGTATTACAGCTTCTTAATTAGAACAAATCACTGGTCTCAATTAAAAATGAATGTGGGTATCAAGAATCAAACAAGCTTTTATTCCTCACTCTTCCTTACATTTAGGAACACATCTGGTCTAGTTTAAATGCACTTTCAGTGTTAAAAAGGGTAGAATCTTGTCACTAAGGTCTTCAAGTTCCCAGCCTGTCTTTTGCCATGAGGTTCTGAGGAAGCTGTGGTCCTGTAATGAACTTCACGGGAGAAGGGTCCTACAGAGATGTTACTAAAGGAGTAAGTAAGGGGCGGATCTGTACAGGGTGGGCACCAGGATACTGCCAAACAAGAACATGCTGTGTCCACTACACTACTGTGCAATAAGGAGACCCTGCAGCTCCTGCCCCCTGTCCAGGGTCAGGAGTTGGACTTTGTGATCCTGATGGGCCCCTTCCAACTCAGCATATTCTATGATTTTGCCATTGATTCTATGATTTTCTTCCATAGCTTGCTAGATTGGGCCTCAGGTGCTACAAGACCATGTACAAAACAATTTGCTTTCAACCAGTTTAGCGCAGAAGAGCCTTATGGATTTCCAGGAGCACACCTGAAGAAGATAGGATTTTAATTTTTTTTTAATAGAAGACTGAGGCATAAGACTAGAAGGAAAATTAAAGCCTCAGAAAGACTTTTTTAACAGATAAGAGTTTAAGGTGGAGAAGAGATGAAACATAATGGTATTAATAGGGATTTGGAGGTGTCTGACAGGTGTGGACAACGAAGCGTTTTCCTGAAAGAGCAGGATAAATCTGCAGTGAAGAAAACGTGAAAACAACATGACATGGTGTGAAGTGTGTTTTCTAAGGAGAATAAGACAATTATGCTATAACAAAATACATTTATACCTCCTATGAAAAAGAAAGAATGTCAAAAACTGAGGTAAAAGAGGCAGATGTGTGCTACCTGAGAATGAATAGCAATACACAGTGAGGGTACATTTTCAGGAGGAAGAAAAAGTAGAAACAACAAGAATAAACCAATGTCAGGTAGTGAAAGCTGACTAAACGCAAAATAAAGACAAAACAAATCCAAACCAAACCTGCCACTTTTTTGGAAGGGAAACTTATCTGACAAATGGCTTGGGTGTAGGAATAGCAAGGCTTGAAAGTTTGAGGATAGAGAGATAAATAGATAAATATGTTCTTACATAGTTAGAGAGACAAGTAGGCAGATGGAAGGCCTCTGTTCTTTTATTTTCAGTCACTAGCAATACTGCTTCAATTGAGAGCTTCTGGAGTCATTTTTTTCATGGGAAACTATATGCATGTGAAATGGAACAGATTAATTTAGATAAAAAGACATGCAAGATGTTTATTTAACTAAAATAGATTAAATGTGTCATTAAATTCCTTCTGCTAGTACTGAAACATGTGGACTTTCCTGAATAAAACTTCACAAAAACCTTCCCCTGGGGTAATCTAGGTCAGCTATAAGTCCTCATATAAATAAACAATGTTTACCACAAATCTTTTCCCTCAAATATTTCAAACTAAGTGATTCTTCCACTAGAAACACCCATTCATCTACTCCTAGTTTGATCCTAAACTTCAGTACTGAAGACTTTATGGATGAAAGCAAGGCTTGATTAGTTAAATAGAAAAGAGGTACTATATCTATATCATATTCTGAATAACTAGAAAAAAATATTCTGTATAATATAAACAATAGGCAGGAAATATGCAGGACCACACACATGAATAAATTAATAGAATAATCCTTAATACTCTACGTGATATACTGTTGTTCCAGGCCACACAGCTTGATCACTTGACCTTTATAAATGGTTCTGATCATCCAAAATAGCCAGGACTGACTACCTAGAGACAGTGCAACCAAGGAGGGAGGGTGAAAACAAAGTTATGTAAAGAATGCCGGTCTTGAAATATGACATTATGTATTTGGGGTTTGCGTGTGCTCTTGCAGCCAAACTTAAATTGAGAGTCAAAGCTATAGGCTCTATCAACTTGAGCATGAAGATTGCATTGCGTCTTTCAGTGTTTCATTACTTTTTGCAAACAGGAGAAAATTCGGAAGCCATCAGATACTGACAAAAAAAAATATCTGAATGCAAAATGAGAACTTACAAAAATTAAGGCAGGGTCTTACATTTTCCTGTATATGAAATTCCTGTGGAAAATAGGCTTTAAGAACTGCACAGTAACTAGCAAAGATGCTATGTATCTACTGCATCTATAATTTTTGCATTGATGACCAAAGTTTACCTTTCCCTGAGGATATCCTAGGAGGCTTTTAGGAAGCTTTGACAAGCACAGGACATTCAGCAGACCTCATTTGACTTAGCAAACATTATGCAAATATTTATAGTTCTGTTTTGTTGCAGAGCTCTACAGTGTCTATAAATTCCAAATGCTCAGTGACAAAGCAAAAAACCTGTATGCACTACCTTCTTTATCCAGACAATTTCTATCTGTACTTTTTAGGCAAATGAGGATAATACATACCAGATTTTATGACAAAAAATGTTTTTTTCTTGTAGGCTGAAATACACTGGATTTTATAATTTGATCCAGAATTGAAAATCATAAGCTCTCTTAAAACCTTTAATTAATTCTTTTCTCATTGGAATGCCTGGATCTCATTTTAAACAATTTCCTTCCTGATATATGCTAGCAAAAAAAAATTAAAAAAAAAAATAATCTTTCAAATTATAGACTCAGTCTCTGCCATGAATAGGTTCATTTGCCTTAAACACTCAGTGGCCTCATGGTTGAGGAAGGAACCAATTACATTCTGTGCTTTGCTTCTCATGATAGAGGCTGGGAAGGCCACACTCTGACCTCTTACTAAACTCTTAGAAATGGATGAGCTTTCGGCCAGGGCTTTCAGGTCCAAGTCCTTGTAACATGGAAGGAAGCTGAGTAGGCAGTAGAATTTGGACCACGTAGTGTGTGCAGCCAAGCCCCCTCCAACTCCCCGAAGTCAGGCTCTGGAAACCCTTTGTAGCAGCTGATCTTAATCTGAAACACTCTCATGTTCGGTGGCACTATATGGGAATGTAATACCCAGAGACACTGAGCCCTACATTCACCTTTGCAGCCCTTGCACACTGCAGAGATTACCCTGGCAAACACCTGAAAAACAGGCAGGAAACTGCAGGATAGGCGTGCCTGAAGGCAGTGTATCACACCTACTGGAGAAATTAGACCAGGCTGCACTAAACAAGGAGAGATGACAGAAAAGTCCATGCACTGGCCTGGAAATTGTAGGAGTTTCGTTGCCCTTTGTCTACCCTCCATGATGTTCTTTTTCCTGGTAAGTAATGATACCTGCTTTAATAAATGCCACAGTCAATTGCCAAAACATCAAGCAGATCAACAGATTGTAACTCTGTATCTTGCACAGATATGCTCTCAACCATTTGCAATACATTGCTTGAATTGTGTCACAGATAATAATCAGCTGCTAACCATTCATAAACAACATATGAAAATAATATAAAGCATGAGGGATTTTTAATAATAAACATAATATAAAACAGAACAAGATCAAAATGTAACTGTAGAGATATGTTGTTTTTCCCATTCAGGATAAGGATACAGCTGTATTTCTGAAGCTTTCAGAATGCCAACCACCCTAAAATGAACTACCACCAGCAGCAAACTAAGCACCACTGGTTTATAGGATTGCTTTGACCCCATCAGTCTCTGTTATTTTGCTGTCTTAAGATTATCCCTCATCCTGAGCTTCGTTTGAAGTAATTGGTTGAGGCTTATTGATTTCTTGATATAAATACTTTAACTTAGACACTACTGATCCCGGCATATCAGTTTTCAGACCCACTTAGATAAAACTCACACATTGTCCTAAACTGTGTGTTGAGTCCAGGCTCTGCTTTGGAGTGGTGGTTCGGATTCAGTGTTGCCATGCACGTGGTGAACCACAAAGCTGAGCTGTGTTACTCTCGCCTTCTTTTCAGTGTGTGGTTACACAGTGCAGGGCACATTGGAGTGGGTCTGTGTGAGTGTCGTGGGTTGAAAGCTTGTCAATCAACTCAGTTTCAACTCATGACAGTGAGGAAGACAGGCAATGTAGAAAGAATGAAAAAACCCATCTTTACCCATGGTTTAGGATGCATTCCAAAACTGTTCCTAGGCATAACAGAGTCTAATCCAGAGGAGTACAGCTACTATCAAGTGAAAAAAAAGAGCATTTAAGAAGCAGTTAGAGTCCTTAAATCCAGTGCATTCCGTTCCCTGCCCCCCATCATTTAGGTTGAGTTATGGGGATTTTTGGCCTTAGCCTAAGGGGTGAGGTTCTTAGAGTAATGGTACAGCACAGAGTCCCTGCTGCCTTTGCAGCCCTGGAGCTCATATTGCCTGCAAAGGAGCAGCCACGTCTCATACACTGACAGTTCCAGCCTTTTCTCAGACCTCCTGGAGGTACAGCACTCCTTCATGGCAAGGTTAATCACTTTTCTGTCACTCATGAACCCAAGGGTTAAATCTGTTCTTGGTCTAACAAGCTCCCAGTGGTATGGATAGAAAAAACAATGTCATTGAGGTTGGAAAAGACCTATAAGATCGCCAAGTCCAACCCTTAACCCAGCACGGACAAGCCCACCACTAGACCGCGTCTCTAACCACCACATCTACAGGGTTTTTGAACACTTCAGGAAGGGTGAATCCACCATTTCCCTGAGCTGCCTTTTCCAATGCCTGACTACCCTTTCAGTGAAAAAAATTTCCTGATATCCAATCTAAAACACCTTGGAGAAACTTGAGGCCTTTTCCTTTTTTCTCATGGTGAGATACATGAGGTCAGGAAGTAAAATGAGGATGCAGCTTCCTCCAGCAAAGGCTGTGCCAAAGTCAGGCTCTGTATTCAGTTCCTATGTGTGTATGGCTCCCAGCTATATCCATTGAGAGTCAAACCGCAAGTATTGCCCAAATTATGGCCTTTTGTCTAGGAAAGTAGACAACTGTGAAAGATACATGTTGTGCCTGAGCTGCTCCCAAAAGTCAGAAGAGTCCCCTACTCTGTGCATCTGTCCTCTGGTGGCTGCACAGAGCAGGGGGGCACAGTTTAGGGGTGATGCCAGCTTGTCCCAGGACCGCATGCTCCCCAGCATCACTGGCAGCACTGCAGGGGAAGCTGTGCAGTTTGAAACAGCAGCCCCTGAAGGGATGCCCAGAGGCTGACAGCAGGTATTTGGAAGCACAACTCTTATGGAGAACCCACAGTTTTGGGGCTGAAGTGTGGAAGGAGAAAAGTTCCCTTGAAGCAAAATCTCATTCTGGTTCTGGAAAGCTGTGAATTCTCTAGGGAAGTTACAACTGTTTCGAGGAAACAGGCAGGAAAACAAAAATGACACTGATGGTAAAAATTATGGAGTAAGAAAAAAACAGATTATCAGTAGTGAAGAAATCCTTATGAAAGGTCATTTATTAGAGAGAGAGGAAAGGATTGAGATCAGAATCATGATCTTAACAAGATCCAGTCCAGGGTACTTCTTAATGGAAAACTGACAGATCACAAGGGGAAAGAGCCTGAAAAGTCAGCTTTCCAAAGGCCCTCATGTGATTTTGATTTGAGAGTATGAAAAGTGCTGAACCCAAATGGCAAGACATCTGCTCACTAAAGTCTATGAAAGTGTTTTCAATCTCCACTCATTTCCCAGTTGCAACGAATTTCTTCACGGTATACAACATTTCTGCAAATTGCTTCACCTCTATTCTCATACATTCAAGTTAACATAAAGACTTAGAAAAAAGTTTATTTTCTTACTACTGTTAATTATTTACTAGATAATTGCAGTTTTCCACCATCTCATATCCGGGTTAACAGTGTTGTGAAGCAATGTCTACTGTTAACTTACACACAACATGCTTCACATTTCTGTGGCAAAATTTGATAGTTTTTTAAATAACATACAGCATAAAAATATCTGATGACTGGTGACCAGGCAGTTAAATTTTCATTCTGCATTGCAGATCCAAAAGTGATGAAATTAAGTAGGCTTTCACAATAATTTCAGCATTCAGCTTGTGCCTGAGCCCACTCATATGCGTCTGCATTCATTATATGCTGATGTTTTTGATGCTGTAAATGAAATATGGATACGCCAAACTTCGTAACAAAATTGTGAAGCATGCTGCCTGTATGTCCTAGCAGTATCTATACTAGATGTTTCTCCTATCAGCAGCTTTCTGATGGGCTCAACAGTTTCTGTTTCATAGCATGATTGTAGCTGTGACTTTGAAAGAAACACAGCATTAATCTTCACCTTCAGTACCTTCTGATGAGCTTAACACTGAGTAATTGCAGACGTCCTCTTCATTACAGCCTTGGGCAGATCTGAGACTTCTACCAACAGGTGGTTTTGCTCTGCAGACCCCTGGCACTTGTATAGACCCTTTCCTCTGTCCCTGTCCTGTCCCTCCCTCCCAATACATCCCCTCCTTTAGTTACTTTGGGACCAGATACCTACAGAAAGGACAGTTAATAAAGGTACCATTTAACAAGAGAAGCAACCAGTGTGTGTCTGTGAAGCCAACAGATGGACATTATTTGATTATTTGCACTGGTGTAAGTCAGTGATATGCCACTGGGTGAGCGGAGAAAGTGGGAATATAGGAAGCAGCAGAGGAATCTAACTCAGTGTATCTGTGGCTGTGTTTGTTTAACAGCCACCGACTGCTGACTATAAGGGACCGTAAATTTTCTGAGACATTCTAATTAGGGCCAAGCCTGAATAAAGTCCATGAAAAAACAAAACAAAACAAAACAAAACAACCCACACACTGCCTCTCAGCTCTCCCCTACCACCCCCAAACAGAGGGAGGAGAAAGGGAATGAAAAATAATTGAGTGCTGCGATTTATTCTGAACAATTTCTTTCCAGAAGAGCAAAAGCAGCTTCTACAGCAGACATTGTGATTTCCTTGGAAAAATTGCAAGAGTATGTCTGCCTTGTAGTCAGATACACATAACACCTTGACAGGAAGGAATACACTCAGGATTTGCTTCTTGCCTTAGGGAATTACTGTAAAATAAATGAAAAATGGCAATTTTGACACTGGGTGTTTGCAAACACCCATCAGAAATTGCACAGTAGCAATGATGGGATGGTGTAGCTCAGACAAATTTTTTGTGCAGTTTCAGTTCGTAGTTTTTATATGTTGTTAACTTACATTTCCTAAGTATAGCATTATATTTTTGCTGCCTAAAAATTCCAAACGGAAAATTAAAGAAAACACAAGGCTGTGTTTATCAGATTTCTTGTATCAACCACAATCAGTGTTTGGCCTAACTTATTCTAAACCATCAACATATAAGAAAGCATCTGTTTACCAGCTGGCTTGGTAGCTGCCCAAACTAATCAGAATGACCTCAGCTGGAACAGGCTGACCTCCATCAAGTTGAAGAATCGATTTCTCCCATGCATACATATTCTGCAGTGGTTTTGAACTACAGCCTAGAAACCGATCTTCTGCCTTCTGCACCATATTAGTTCCACACATTATTTAGGAATGTTGCTACTTTTCTTACTTCCTAAACCTACATTTTTAGGCATAAAATAAATGGTCAATTTTCTTATTAGGAAAGTCATGTTCCTATAATATGTTCTTCTGTGTAGGGGAAAAAACAACATCTAACTTTATCCTTTAGTTACTTTTGCCACAGTATAGAGATCTTTTAATTACAGTAATAAACATGATACTAGTGGCAAGATAGAGAGAAGCTTTCATATCATCTGCCTTGGGATTTATAACAGTTATATTTTGTTCTGTTGAACTGTTCTTTGAGTAGGAGGAGAGGTTCATATTCCAGGTGTGTGTTATTTCCTCTTTGACAGAGAAAAGAATGGAAATTAAAACAGGACAATGTTCACCTTTGTGCTAACATATAAATCCTTACTTCCTTATGCAGTGATAATAAATGGGAAAGCAGTGACTAGTAAATTTAGGGTTTTAAATATGTCTACGACTCTAACATCAGCTACTATTCAGGCACCTTCTGCATAGTGGCTGCTTCTAGATGCTGATCCAATTACTCACAGTTGTGAAAACTTTTGTTCTTAAAGACAAGTTAGCACAGGGTCTTTTAACCTGAAAACACTGTCCAAATATATTATCAGGTTCTGGGGGCTCATCCAGTTATGAGTAACCTCATAACTTCCCTCTCTCTCATCACTGCACGTGATTGAATGTTTTGCAATGGCAAATGCCTTCAAAAGTTACAGTCACGATTTCCATCCATATATGTGAAGCATACATGAGGTTAGAAAATTTCGGATTTGCCTTCCAGTTCCATTAAACACTTATCTCAGTGGAAAAAAATTGCAAAACTGATTGCCAAAAAAAAAAGCTGCAACAGAATATTTTCAACCTATTTTAGACAGGCAATTCTTATTATACAAAGTGTAAAAGAGAAAAGAGGTCCAGAGTGTGCTTGTTTCAGTAACCATCATTATGTGCTTACAGTGCTTCAATAAGTAAGACTGTCATATGCAGTAAGTAAGACTGTCATATGCAAACCACTTGGATTTGGTTTGAGGTGTCGTTTTTGTTTTGTTTTGGTTTGGGGTTTATTTTATTTTTATTTTGAGTTTTGCAGTTTTGGTGTTTTTTTCATGGAAAAGTTAAAAGAAAGAGAGAAGGGAAAGAACAAATGAAGGAAGATGAGAGAAAGAAGAAAAAATCAAGGGGAGGGAGGGAAGAAGAGAGAAAAATAAGGAGAGAAAGAAAGGGAAGGCAAAACGTTTTTCAAGGAATATGTCTTGTTTCAAGCAATGCCTACTTTTATTAACTGGAAACACACTACAACAGTTAAAAGGATCCTGCAATAGGAGATTCAAAAAAGATAACTAACTCAAAATGCTGAAAATGAAAACCAGAAGAAAGTTCAGTATTAAAACCTTTGTTGGCTTTAGCTGGACATGAAGTGATCTCTTACGTTTGTTCTTTCAGCTAATCCTGGCTCCCCAAAGATTCAGGGGGCTTTGCTGGATAGAGGTTCAGCCACTCAGTGACTTAATGCTGAATCCTGCAGCATGTAGTCATGGTTAGAAAATCTCCACTGGTGGAAATTGCTTCTAAACAAGGGCAACTCCTTTTTTATTTATTGTTTGAATCTAATCATATGGTTTCCTGCCTTGCACATCTGGTCTTAGATAGATCTGGAAATGTTAGCTTTTTACATTGTTAACCCCACCCTGTAGTGTTGTAAGGACTTGATCCAAATCCCAGTCAGCATCTTTTCTACTGACTAAAGTGGAACTGGATCAGTCCCCCACTGAATTGCTGCCTGCAGTGAATTGGAGGTTAAGAAGAAAAGATTTGAGGAAAAAGTCTGTGCTTTCTTGTGCTGGTAAGAAACCAGGCATTGTTAATTGAAGAACTAGCATTACTTTTGTGTCACAGAAATCTTCATTTGTCCCTTGGTGTTCATTAACTTGTCTCTGTCTACTGAGGCTCTCAGTTGCTGCTAAAATATGATTAACTTAGGATATAAACAACAGATTTGATTTTTTTATTATGTGTTATCCCATGTTTGACATTTGTCTCATACACAGATTTATATTATCAATGTATTCTTCTTTAAAAGATTCCCAAACTCCATCACAGTTGAGTAAAGTGAGTTTATGGAAGGCAAAAAAATAAGAATCATGTGTCTTGATGCTCCCAGTTGTGTAACATGACCATAATAATACAGATTGAAAACTTAAGTCAGTTATGTTCACTCAGAAGAAGAGTGAGTGCCACAGTTTCTATTTGGTCCCCTATCATGACACCACTTTTTATAAGTAAGGAGTAGTCGGCTTTTAGGAACAAGCAGGTCAGTATGAGCAGCATCCCACTGGGTAAGGACTCGGGTTTGGTTGGTTTCTGGGTAGTTTCTGTTCCTAGGGCAAGTATTCAAGGTTGAGGAAAAGAACGGGGAGAGAAAGATCCATCTGGAATTGTTCCCATGAAAGAATAGACATACGCAATGTGCCTGAATGAATTAGTATCAGCATAGAGTTAAAGCCAACAAGCATGAGGTTAACACTGTTCCCAAGACACCTGAATAGAAAGAAAAAAAAAAGAAAAATTAAAAGAAAAAAACAAAGCCTAATTTTCTTGTGCAATAATTTGATCCTGTTTTAAAGTAAAATTCTATGTGTTTATATTACAGAGATCACATATGTCCTGTTTGTAAACCATTCAGCATGGTAGTATCTGGTACTATGGAACAAAAATTATTTTCGTATTTACCTGGGCTGGGGTTCAAAAAGACACAAACTTTGACTTTGAGGCTCTCTCTATCAGATCCAAAACTCTGTGGCCACATGCCACAAAGAACTGATCCAGTATAAACCCATTCTGCTGGTTCCGATTTGTTCAAAACCTTTTGAAGGATTAACCAGGGAGATGTGTGCTGGACCAGAGAGCATCTGGTCTCGTACAGCCAGCAAAAATCTGCCATAAAAGTATAAAATGCCAGCTAATGCAGTTCTAGCTGGTTTGGTTTACACATGTTCTGAGTTGTATTTGCGTGTAGAGTGCACTGGAATTGCCCCACAGTGCAACCAGGAATTGTGGGATTGCAACAGTGAACAGGCTGTTCACGATCATGGCACAGCTATCTTTGAACAGTTTTGCTTCTCCACCACCACCAGCAATTATTTCCTTTTTTCACCTGCCCAGTAAACATTCCATGCTGACGAAGTGTATCAGAAGCGGGACAGGCTGTTCACAAAGGCCTTTGACCAAAGAGATACAGTGAGGCAAATAACAGTGGCTTCTGATATGTGACTTCATAAATTTGCTTATTTTCAGCTTTAAGACTGTCTATGACTTGACCTTGATAACTGAACTCTACATATTTTAAATAATTAATATACTTTTTTATCCCAGTCAATATTATAAAAAAATTAGTTCACATCATTTGCCACATATTCATTCACCCTCCTGTTATGTCTACCTGCAACTAAGAGTTACGAATTTCTTCTACATAAAGAAGATCAGAAATATGGGATATTTTCCAAAACTCAAATCATCGAACATTGTCCTAATGACGTCAGTGAACCCATAGACTTTGGCAACTACTGAACAGAGCAGTGGACACCTGCACCTTCCACACACAGACCTCGAATAGAAGGACTGTGAGCAAGTGAGAGCTCAGTGAGCTGTGTCTGTGAGGGTGAAATGAGTTTAGTTGCATGACATTTGTTTGTCTGTTTTCTCGATTTTTTTTTCTTTTTTTAAAACAAATTCAGCTTTAAACTACTTCTTGGGTGCCAAGAAAGAATATTCATCTGTTTTTATAACAGCATTCAGGACTTCACAGAAACTACTGACTCACATTCATACCAGTAAAATGTTTTTAAATATTGCACCAGGGGCTAAGCAGGAAAAATGTGTTGTAGTTCTGGTAATTCAACCAAGGATTTCATAGCTACACATCATTAACACTATAAAACGATCTGTTTCATTTATTTTTTCATCTCTATTTCTCTCATATCTCCTTTGTCAGATCTCCAGAGATTTTTCTTTATATTCCCTGTACTATTAAAGCAGGAAAAGACTAATTTTGCAAGCATTACTTTTTCACCTGAATGCAAGTTTTAGCTCTTAGAAAAGTGAAAAAGGCAAAGTGATCTTTTTTTATTGCTCGTGCTTATCTCCATCTAATCTATGGCAAATTTTTCACAGGTATTTCAAAAGCAAAGAATAAAAATTCCTGTGGTAAAAAGAAGATGACTGCCATGAACACAGTAACGTTTTAAGAAATGTATAAAACAGGTTGAAAATTACCTGGTTTGTTTAGGGTGCCAACATTTTATTTCAGCTCTCAGGTCTTGATATCTTACTGGATTTCTTTTATTCTTACTATTCATACATATATTTATATCATGAAGTAGTTGTGTGTTACAGGGAAAGCAATCCAGAAATTATTATGGCAGCTCGCAAACAAGGAGTGATATACACAAGACAGTGTTTCTAAAAAGCAGGAGTCATCATTATTAATTCAAGAAGACCTTTGCTCTCGTATGATGCTACTATTTTGGGACAAGCTGATACTGTTCTGGGATGCAGAGTGTGGTGCTCTGTGCCTTCTGCCCTACTGACTCAATTTGCTTGGGTACCCATGAAACACATTACATTTGTCCACAGCAGAAATTACAAGTTATATTTGCAAGCAAACTGAGGTTCTTTGTTATGTTTTATCTAGGAAAAAAACCCCAAAAACCACTTGTGGTACACAGAACCCCCATG
Organism: Eulacestoma nigropectus; assembly: GCA_013397775.1. Classification (NCBI taxonomy): domain Eukaryota; kingdom Metazoa; phylum Chordata; class Aves; order Passeriformes; genus Eulacestoma; species Eulacestoma nigropectus. The sequence continues at coordinate 543,447 of VZTE01002684.1, forward strand.
TAAACCATTGTCCTTATTCTCTATCAAGATAATTAATTTTCCATGTTATTTTTCATGTTTAGGTCACACAGATTCCTATTTCCTTGACTGTTTTCACATTCTGATACATTTTCCTCTCTACCATTTCCTTTGTGTTCTTCTACAAGGAAATTCTTGCAAACTGAATGATTCCAAGTAATTCCTGTAGGTTCACAGCTCTACTGGTGATCTTGCAGCCTGTACTCTGTTGAATGCCTAAGACAATTTGTATAACACCACTGCTTTTGCAAAGCAATTTTTTCTTACTGTTGTAATGTTAGCTGCTATTTTCTTTTCTCTGAATATTTGTCCACTTAAGCATTGATCTTAAGGCAGCAATCCCCTCTATGTGTGGAAGGTGCACTAAATAGGAGTTACGGGATAGTACTTTAACAAATTCATCCAGTATGAAAAAATCTGATCAAGTGTAATTTCCAAAAAGCCTGAGAGATAACCAGCTTTACAGTTTGGGAAGTGAGCACTTTCTTCTAAGAGATTATTGGAGCTCTTGTTTACCTAGTTGGAATTTGCCTGTCTCTCTCATTTTAGGTAAATAGAAATCCACTTAATAATCTCTGTTTATTGTTTCATGATGGCTTTGGAGGCTGAATCAATGCAAGCCCCTCTCTTTCCTACCTCAAGAGGCTTTTTCCAATTCTCATATCACACCCTTCCAGTTGATCCAACCAATGCAACTGTTTGTATGGCTGTGCTGCAAACTGCATTACTTGAATAATCCAGGTTAAAAATAACTTCAGCCTGAATTGTATTAAACTTTTTTTGCTGCTGAAGCCAAACTATTTTGAATATAGGCCTTTTGTGAGCAATGGCTTGACCTTTGTGCTTTTCACATGAAGTCTAGCATGTGTCTGAAGGACCTTCTTCAGACATTCTGAAAACGTTTGAAGGACATTTTCAATACTCTGGATTTTAACCTCCTCAGATTCTTGGGAAGAAAAACAAAAATGTTGTGGAAGATAATTTGGTTCACATTGCTCTTAATGACGACATCAGAGTCAGTAGAGTCATGGTAAATATACATCTGTCCATAGCCCTCCTTGAAAGGGTTGCTCATCATCTGCAAGCCCTTCATAAATCGTAATCAGAAAAAGGCCTATTAGCGAGTAGATTGCAAACCAAATAGGCTGGGTAGGATGCCTTTCAATATGTGCCAGAGTGAACCTGCCCTTTAGGGGACAAATAGTGCTGAAGCTTCAATCACAGCACATGGTACACTGGAACTGGTAACCAGCATGGCTGAGACTGCACAGGCCAAGAAAGGAGAGCACAGGCCAAGAAGGGAGATCACAGGTCTGCTCCCAACACCTAGAACATCAGAAGCATCATACAGAGATGGTATGCTGTTGAATAGGCTTTTGAAAAGATTAAAGCTAAAAAATCAGTGCTAGAATTCTTTATGCCCATCTACACTGGCTCACAAACGGAGAGCAGCGGGTCCTGATCACTGTGTTCCTCAAGTCTGCAATCTGCTGCCTGGATTCTGCCATATGACTGATTTTGTGCATGTTACATGCAGCACCTGCTGCTCTGTGCAATACTTTGGGGAAAGCCAGGAAAACTGAATATACATTTTTTCCTCATGACTTCATATTAACTAAAAGCCTGTGACATACAAAACTTGATGTTGTTACAAGCTCTGCTTCTGAGTAATAACCTCTCCCTCTCTCAAGGGAGGATAAAAGTTTGAGCTCAAAACCAGGGCTCCAGCTACCTCCTAATCTGTGATTTTTTGTCACTGACTCATGCAAAAAATGATGCTTGTTTCTAATATATCAGTATTGTCACATTAATGCACGGCCTTTTTTTTCATAACAGCAATTATAAGTTGCTCAACACTTAGGTTAGGATCAGGAAATAGTGGCTGGAAATACTCCTCGGAAGAGCAAACATTTTGACAATCTCTAAGTGTCTTGAAGATAATAATTATGTTTAATTTTTATTTTGTTTATAATGACAAAAACTGATAGTAACAGGAAATAGATAATGTAATAAATCATGCCATTGTTATATACACAAGAAAGAATATCATAGTTTTATTATCTGGCCTTTCAATGACAAGACTGTTTGCAATCAGAAACATGTGTCTCATCAGCATCTTTGCAGTCAGATTAGAAAAGCTGTGATGCCCAAATTGTAAGGCCACAAACCAGCATGGATAAGCATTCTAGTGCAAAAAACCAGCTACAGTAGTAAAGTCTAAGGAGCAAACAAACTCTTGGATTCACAAAGCATCTATGGACTTTTATTTTTCTTCCTTTTACTTACACATACATAAAAACTAGTTTTTATTAACAGTGGTTAAACCAAAAATTATGAGGCTAAACTGCTACGACCTCATGGATAAAGAGACAAAAAATTTCATTTCACTTCTATCCCTTGCTGGTCAATGTATATGGCTGATCCTGATGATCTCTGCAGCTCTGTACATAGGGTTTTACATAAGTGCTCCCAAGTCTTGGAGTTAGGAAGCTCCGAATGACTGTATGAGTATGTTGGGGGACAAAGGCAGATTTAACCATCAAATCTCTACAAGTTCAGTGTGAGAACCGGATATAAGATCACGCAATAAATCCATTAAGTTGAGAACTAGAAAAAAATCAATTCACCTTTTTGATAAAGAGTGACTAATTAATAGCTATGAGAAACTATGAAAGCCCTGTTGTCCTTAAACAAGACTCAACACAGTAAACAACTTTCTTAAACAAGTTCTTAATATCAAGAAGATAAGTTGGATAATCCAGCTTATTTTTCTATAAACTTGTATGACTGTGGAAGAGACATTGTATAATATGGGGCTGAAGGTTCATTTAATATACAGTGGACACTTACAGAGGTATAAGAAGAGCATGTCAAGTGCTCCATTACATCACCATAGACTGTACCTTCATGTTTAGTTAACAAGAATACCAAAGAATCACAGAACAAGCTGAGTTGGAAGGGACCCACAGGACCATCAAGCCCAACTACAGGCCCTGCACAGAACCATCCCCAAGAATCCTACCCTGTGCCTGAGAGCATTGTCCAAAGGCATCTGAAATTCTGTCAGGCTGGTGCTCTGACCACTTCCCCAGGGAGACTGCTCCAGCGTTTTCTGGGTGAAGAACCTGTTTCTAATATCCAACCTACACCTTGCCTGCTAACATTAAATTATGGAATATAAAGAAAAGTAGGTCTTATGGATTGAACCTCCATTAGCTTTCATAAATTAAGCCACTGATCCAGCTATGGGTTAAGCCTATCTATTACACGAGAAGTTTTGCTGTCAGTAAGGCCAGAGCATGGCTGGCTCAGGGGCACGATGGGGACCTTGTTTACCTAACAGCAGCAGCCCATCCCTACCCCTCCTTTGAGGCCAGGAGCTGGAGCTCTTCCACTGCCAGAGTCTCAGTGAAGTTGTATCTACTGGGTATTTGCAGGTAGGCCACTTCTGCTGCAGCAGGTAACCTGCACTCAGCATCACTGAAATGAGCCTGTACTCCTCAGGTCTGCACTGACAACACAATCTCCTCTTGCAGCAGAAATAATAGGAAGTCTTGAGTTGGAATTTAACAGCATGGTCCACCATATAAATTGCAATACTTGACACCAGGATATTACAACCAAATGTATAAAAATGCAAGAAAGGGCACAACAAATGTTCAGGCATCACTGTGTAGTTCCTCAGGATAACAAATTCGGTGGCCAGGATGTCCTGGCTATCAGCTTCTCCCTCTCCTTCAATTCTGCACAACATTTCTAACTGTGCTCCAATACATCTCTGTGTGCACCACAATCATCATTAAAAAGTCAGCATTTCTCAGCAATGCCACCCAAGAGTATCTGATACATCATCTTCCTGTCTCTGAGAAGGACATAATTGATGAATCGCTGCACTAAAGTTTTTTTATGGCAGCTACTATAATTTCAGCTCTATCCTTGATGTGGTTTAAAAGGCCTAGCAAAGACAGATATTTTATGTGTTTAGCATATTCCTAATTTACCAAGCTAATATTAAATTTAATTTATATGAGAGATAAATGAATTATTGCATCCAAGAGACTAATAAAATATCTTCATTTGTTTTCTAAATTACAGCGTTTGCTCCAAAATAAGTTTTAATGGAAACAGATGACACTAGGTAATTCTATGCATGCAGATATCCAGCACCTTCCTTTGGAGAGCTGCTCCTCACTGAACTGGCTATGATATAGATTCTCTGCGCCTTCCAGAAAAATGCTTGTCTCCTACAAGATTCAGCCTACAGTTTCATGCCCAGGCAGTTTCACATTTGAAAAGAGAGTTCTTCTAACATAAAGTTAATAATTTGGAGTGAATTATCACACACAAAACTACATTCAAAGATTATAACTTCTGAAAGATACTGTCATCTGTTTCCATTAAAACTTATTTTGGAGCAAACGCTGGTAGCGAATTAAAGTACAAGTACAGTTTTTAAAAAATTCTGTATTTTAATGATAAATTTGGACTTCAAAATATTTAGGGAAACAAAGTCTGATTAGAAAACTTTTTCTTTCTAGACCTTCCTGTCTTCATCTGGTTACACAATTCACAGAATCAATAACCAACCTTTTTTCGAAAAGTTTTTAATATATAGGCTGTGGGTTTGGTTTGTAAGAATCAGTTACTTTAAAAAAAAACAGAAGCTGAAATCTACAAGACATTCTTTATCCACCTCTGTGTAATAAGCAAGACTTAGCCCTTAATGTGGTGTAAACACCAGGAGAAGAAAAAAACCCCATGAAAGTTCTATGAAATCTATACAGAAAGCCCTACAAGTGCATGAAAAGGCCTCACAAATTGATGCAGATGCCTCAGGATGGAATGATTAACTGCAGAATCACATTCAAAAATAAATTACAGGCAATAGATACAGGCCTAAAAAGGCCTGCTCTGCAGGGAAATAATTTTCTCTGTTCATTGTCACTTTATATTACCCATCCATCATTTGGTCACCAGTTTCAGCTATTCACTTTCTGCCAAGACTATTTTCAAGTTTCCACATTCCTTCTGTGTCATTGCATCTTCCCTTTCTCCCGGAACGCTCTGGTGCTGCATCTGCTGGCTCTCCAGGCCCCAGGGTCAAATGCAAAGTGTGTTTGGGGTCCTGAGGGAGTGTGTTGGTTTCTTGGGGCTTTTTCAAGCCATGTTTTTGTCCTTTGTGCTTGCACAGCTGCTCCATTACTTCACCCAAGAAAAGCTGGTGTATCAAACAAGAGTGTGAAGTATCTGTGTATCTGCTATGGCCTTTGGGTGGGATGACACTAACTATTGTCATGTTCTTAGGGTGCTAATTAATCCCTGTGTATTGGCTTACAGTAGGATACAAGCTCTATCTTTCTTTTTATTTTTGGTTTTTTTTCCATGAAAAGAGAATATTTTCTGTCTTACAGTTTCTGATAATTTCTGGCCAAAATCCTGTCCCAGCTTACTGTCATGTATCTGGAATTTTTCCACCATGTTGAAACAAAATGTAACTTTCTGCTCTGCTCTGCTCTTTTCAGGAAGCTCCTTTGAAAAAACCTGTGCAATATTTTTGCATTGGTTGGGGCACCATTAAATGGTCGGGACATCATTTTCTAGGAGATTAATTTTTGTTGTGTTACCTGCAGTAGAAGCACAATATAAAGTTATTTTTTAAAGGAAACATTAAGAAGTGAACTTACATCTACTGCCCTGACCATACCCATTTCACAGAATTTTTCAAGGTATTTTTCTTGTGAAATTGGATAATAAACAGCAACTTTCTTTTCACTGAGTGCTTCTTTGACTGTTTCTGTGCTCTTCATTCTGCTTTCTCCCAGTTTGGTATCCTAAGAAAATAGGTATAGCCCTGCCCAAAAATGCTCCTTCTTTTTCTCGTTCAGGGAAGAAATGAATCCCAAACTTTTCCTTGTTTGCCAAGATATTCTTACACAGATTTTGCAACACATTTTTTCCTCTCTTCTGGAGCAGTTGGGTAGAGAGGTTTTTCTAATATTTCTAATTTAAGGTGTTGGCTGCAGCAAGAAGCAGCTGAGATGGTTCTGTCTGTGTGCCTTGCTAAGCTCAGCGCTTGCCTTTGCCTCTTCCCTTCTTGCCAGAGGTGAAGGGCCACAACCAAACTTCCTGTGATCACATAGCCATGGACACCATCCCAGCTCAGCTGCAGTGCTCAGGAGAAAGGTGCTGAAAGGAAAAGGGCTTGCTTTGACTTGACCCACAACTTTTCCTTATAACCGGGGTATTCCAGGACAGCCTCTTCCCCCAGAAACCAGGGAAGAATAAAGCCTTGCTTTTCCCACCTCTACCTCTCTAAGGAACTGATGGCTTTCTGCCTGCCTGAAGGCTGCCCAAGAAATACATAACTATCACAATATGGATCCATAAAAACCAGCAAATATAGCTGGATCTGATTTTTTTATTTTTTTATTTTTTTTTTAGATTTCCTTAAAATAAATAAGAGGGACATTGCTTCCTGTTAACTGTGCTGTTGACTTTTTTTTTCCTGTGCCTATAAACAAGTTGCCCTAATTTCCCTGTTACCAGCCCTCACACTTACCCTTTTGCTCTATAACTTGTCTCAATTTAGGCCACAGCTGTCTCTAGTCTCTGGGCTAAATACTAAACTAACTGATTTTAGTAAAATGACTCACTCTCTTTTCACCAGTAAATAATCAAAAGCCACCAAACAACAAATCTCATGGCTTGGGCTCATTCTGTCAGTTGTCCTTGCTACCATTGTCTGGTTCTTCGCTTCACTTTTCTGTTTTGTTTTACTTTCTTGATGGGCTACTTGTTTCCAGACTTTTTTTTTTTTTTTGTCTTCTTCACTCATCACCTTTTCCCCACTACCTGTTGCTACTTCTATTTCAGAGCATTGCACCCATTTATTTCAATTTCTAACCATAATAAAACCTGTCAATTCAAATCAATCTGTATGCTTTTAAACAAGTGCACCCTACAGTGACAGATAACATTAATTAAGTCATTAAGCTATGCTAGAAATACTATCCAAGGAAATTAAGCTGTAATGGCTTCTACCTCCCTAAATATCAAAGGTGCATTTCTTTTTGTTTTGTTTTTGATTGTTTTTTCTTTATATTATGGAGAGGTTATTAAACATAAAATACTCATTTATTTGTCATGCTCTACTACTTGAGTCATTGTACAAAGGTACTTCAACTGTTTGATATCTTCCATCCATCATTTGGACAGTGAGAAATAACCCCTCAACCCCTAAAGTGGTTGCTCCACGCAACTGGAATTCACAATGCAGGGAATGTTCATTGTATCAACTGGCCCTGATCTGGTTTACAATATGTCAACACTTTCTGCTGTGTTTATCAAGTGCACGTCAGAAGCAATTGAGGTTCAACAAAAGGGAAGAGGAAGACGCAGGTTTTTACAGCTGATCTATTAAATCATACGATCCAGGAAAAAAAATTAAAATCAATCCAAAGAGCTGAATTTTACTTGAGCTGACTTGATCCTAACTGACCTTAGAGGAGAGAACTTTTTAACCCTATCCCCTTCTCCCTAACTGCGCTAAGTGTAACCACGCTCCTCAACCATACTAATTGAGGTAAATGTGAGGTTTAAAGTAGAGCTTTAGTAATCCGCTGTAGTTTGAATAAAAGTAATTTTTTTTCTGACAGCCAAATTAAGAAAGTTCTGATTCAAGCAGTGAGTTCTCAAGGTCCATTCTTTCAAATGTGAAGAAACACAAATGTCAAGATAGGCTGAATTTGAAATTTTTGGCCTAAATAAATTTAGACCTGAGCTTACAGCACTTATTCTAATGCTCAAATATAAGGTCAGTCATAAGAAAAGACATGATGGGCGTAAGCTTGAAAGAAAGAGAGGAGTGACACAAAATTAATTTCAGAATTTACTTTCTGTCTTTCATTTTTGCCATAATTTTCTTTTTAAATTTCTTTGTGTGTATAACCTGAATGCATTTATTGTCCTCTTCTGATCTCTACTCCTCTGTATAGATGGAGCCACACAAAGTGTTTTAAATGTGCCCTTTTCTTTATTTTTGCCTTGCTGGTCTGAAATTCATTATGCAATCCAGGAATTTGTATTAACATTTCACCATCACTCTTTATTGGTTTTTTTACAAACTGTGAAAACAAATTTTTCTCCGCATTTCTGTTATATATCCTGGAAATTATGTATGTAAACATGATTTTGCAAGACAGTTTGTATTACAACAATTTTTGAGGCATCCTGGAGAAAAATAACTGAGCAGAGGAGAGTATGTTTTTGAAATATGGACCACTGAAACAGCACAGAGAAGGAACAGTGAGGCAGTGAAAGCAGAGTCAGTGAAAGCAGATAGCATGCAGTGTGCTGGCCAAAATTATGATTTGTTAACCTATAACTCAGAAGGAAGACAAAGAAAGGAACTGTGGTTTATGACTAGCAGTCAAGAGGTAACTGAATATGTGCTTATGCAATAAATTCTGTATTAATTTTCTGTAGGTAGAAGACTTTTTTTCTCCTTTATTTTCCCCTCCAGCAGGAAAATTAGACAAGCACAAGCAGATCAATGCTGATGAGCCTATTAGTTCTTCTGTATATATATAAAGCTGCTGTTCTGATCTTCACAGTTGTATTTATTGTTTAGTAGAACAGGATCCACATGCAGAGAAATAACACTTTCTCGTCTGTACATCACTGGCAAGCCTCATCTGCCTAAAGCTGTTTCCAGTGTAAATAAGTAAAATATTATATTAGAGATGCTTTTGGTTTTAGTTTCTTTAAAAAGCACCTGAAGATTAAACTTCAAATCATGCTGTTTGTTTTCTATGTGTTAGCTTACTACAAACAATATTTTCAAATTCTTCTGCTATGAAAAAAACACCCTGGAGATGAGAGGTTCTGTAGGATCTGCCACAGCAGAAAGGATAATGAAATTAATCTCACCTGCAGGCTGAGGAGTGAAAAGTTAAAACACAACATTTTTTGAAAAGTAGGTTAAGATATCAAAATTTGATTGTAACAGTATACAAAAGGATCATACGAATTAGTTCCATTACCTGGGAAAATGTCCAAAGGCTTCTTATCAGGAAAGCAAATGCTTTCCTGAATCAACCCACACTTCAGGGAAATTGTTACTCAAACAGAGATTATCTGCCTAAACACCATGCCCAGAGCTCCTCAAATCCTTTCTGTAAAAAGGTATTTTCCTGTGGCATTTATCCGTCTCTGAAAAATCAATATTGCAACCAGATCATATACTACAAAGGGTAAAAACAATGGCTTTTACCTAATTCTACACCAGCCAAAAACCAGCACAACCTATTTTCTGATTAAATCAGAGCAGCTTAGCCAGTTAGGGAGCAAGAATCAACCACACATCCCTCAAATGAGGCATTAAAAAAGCACCAAAAAGAAGCTCCATGAAAAATAGCTTTTTATCTGCAAAAAGAAATATATAATAGAATCAGTAAAGTAATTAAATTTTCACTGGAGACAGAGCAAAAATGTTAATGCCCGGGAGGTTAAAAAACTTCCATTCCTCTTTCTCTGATTTATAATTTTCTATTTGAATGCTTACATTTGATATAGCAATGACAACAACCATTCTATGTGTGAGATCATTCAAGACATTTTTCTTGTGTCTCAACTTTTTGAAGCCATCCATTACACCAGAATGACATCTTCGGTTCCATTTCTTAGAAAAGCATTCCATTTTTTCCTGACTCTGAAAAACAGGGAACTATAAAAATAAAATTTAAAACTTATAAACCAATAGAAGCATTTCAGAAGGGTATTTTGGGCTTTCTGTTGTTGTTTTTGTTGTTGTTGTTGCTTTTAGCATGCATTTATTGACTAATGGGACAATCTTATGATTTTAGAAGAGGAACATCTTTTTCATCAGCATGGAATTGGGTCAATCTGTCTGAATCTCACTACAGGGTTATGGTCTAGGGTTTATCTGTGGAGAGAAGGCACAACAGAGAGACAGAGAGAGGCAGAATAGGACACCTACTCCTCATTAACCCCCTACTTAGACACTTCCTGGATCTGTCATAAAGCTGTCGTATTTTGGAGTAGTTTACTACACTCAGATTACCATTACAGGGAAACTTATAAACAAATCTCTTTTCCAGGACTATGAGATGGAGCTTTCTTGAATCCCTTGCCCTCACTCACAATCCAGTTTTCTGGTCATGATATAAGTTAATAGAATTAATTTAGTTTATGATCATTTGTTTGAAAAAAAGAGGTTTTTTCTGGCCAGTAAGCAACCAAAAGAATTAACAATCACATTTGTCATTATTTTAACTCTTCACTACAGTCATATTTTATATAAAATCTGTTTCTAATTCATGCTTAAGGATCTGGGAGACATACTGAATAGTGCTAAAGAAAATTATTTTTAAATAAGCATTCTCATTGTTTCAAGCAAATTCAGTGATCATAGAAAAATAAACAAACCAATGCAGCAGGCAACAAAAAATACTGCTGCTGAAGCTGTTTTGTTTGGGTTTTTTTAACAATTTCGGGCTTTGTTGTCTTGAGAATTCTTTTTCCAATATTATTGACTACATTTTCAGTACTGTAAAAGAATAATATTAAATATTTGGATTTTAAATGACTATATTAATATTGTGCAAGTTTTGTCACAGAAGGAAGCACATATCCATGGGCCTGGAGCACTACAGCAGAATCATTAAGGTGCCACAGAACTAAAACATGTGAATCATTCTAAATACTCTCCCAACATTGTCCATAAATATTAATGGGTGCCTGTTTGAGGAGTCAGAGGCAGCCAGACATGATGCTCTCCTCATTTGAGGAAATACCCCACTGCTGAAGTTTGGCTTGAGAAGCTCCTGGCCCCTGCTTGGATGGGCTTGAATCAGACCAAAGATCAAACTGCTGCCGTCACACAGCTGCCTCACATCCTTCCACTTACAGGGCAAATTTAATCAGCTTATTCCAGGTCACAAGCAGAAATGCAGACTTGTTCTTGAAGATAGATAGTGTCAACCTGTTGCAAAATCAAGGAAGAGGGGATTTGACCTTAGTTCGTTTAGATGCTCCCTGCTGAACTATCAGGCTGTGCTCACTGTCCAGTGCTCGTTTCAAGTATATATTTTGCTTTCTACAGGGTGTATTACATTATAGCTATCACAGCTGTTCAATATTTTCTTACTGTTTACTATAATGGAAGAAAATATTTTCACTGAAAATACGTCTTTGCCTTTTAAAAATGTTTTAAGCAAGGAAACAATGAGGTAGTTTAAGGATAAAAAGACTTTTCATTTGTAGTTCAATCTTCCTTCCTTCCTTCCTGTATTTTAATAAGAATTTTTTTTATTTTGTTGTTAAAACCCAACTACTACAATCCATAATTTTTCCTTTCCTTAATCAATTAACCTTTGAAGTCCCTATAGAGAGACTATTACAGGTCCTTTCCCTACTGAACTGCCTACTTGCCTCTGCCTCCTGTGCACTTGTGATGCCATAAATTAGTCACAGATGGCCTGCTAGGATATAATCACTGCCATTTGTCATGAAGTTGATGGCTGTATCACTTTCTCTTGCTCTGCAGAATCTACTTCTTGACAGGTCAAGATTTCTACCTCTGTAAGTTCTATTAGGAAAAGAAAGAGAAAAGTTCAAAGGTCAAACTCTGCCAGGACTCCAACCCCTTGAAAAGGAGTAACAAATCTCATATTAGATACCCAGAATCCCTCTGTGCTGGGTGTGGAGAATTTGATGCCAAAACAGTGAACCCTGTGAGATTTCTAACCTAACTCTGTTCTCTAGTTACCCAGAGCAAGTAAAACACAAAAGATGAGTACTTTTTAAATTCCAGAGCCATAATGAGCAATCTGTTCCTGCACTCTCCCTTCTGGCAGGTTTGATTTTTATTTTCTTCTCCCTGAAATACTGGCCTGGGACCATGCCAAGAGAAGAGGATTTCCTTGCCTTTGTAATAATCTATTAGTTATGCTGTTTCCCCAAGAAGTCGATAATATAAATGGTGTGTTCTTTTTCCTTCTCTTACTAACACACAGGAATGTCTCTTCGTTCTTCCAGGAGCACTTACTCGATTTTCCAGGAAGGGGCCACAAGCAGCCACCCACCCCCCTGCAGTGCTGATGGGTGCTGCCATGTGGGAAACAGCTCAAGCCAAAGTGGTGAAAAGGTAGCCTGACTGCACAGCTGGTGGTGGGGATGTGACCTCGGGAGATCCAGCCCTTGGCACGGTTTTCCCTGTCTGATCCCTCTACCATTTGGATCAGGCAATTAATGGCCTGTGGAGCAGGAAAAGAAGAAACTGAAACCTGAGAGTAGATCTTGAAAAGTCTTAGTGTGAAACAAGCTTTGTTTGTCTATCCTGAGACACTGCAAGTCCTGTACAGACTTTCAAACAGGCTTCCTGGCTACGGCAGTTCTTTGTTCTTGGACCTACTTGCAGGTGTTTCTTTTCCACAGTAAACCTATTTTTTATATCACCCTAATTGTAATATCAATTTTAAAACTAGATAAATTCTTGAGTCTTGTAGTTTGCTTTTACATAAACTTCCTTAGTAAAAGAAACATTTTGTAAATAGCAATTAACTAAGGGTGTTTTGCCTACTTCAATAATTTTCATTGGAGAAGAGAAGTAGCAAACAATCAGGTTTTCAAATTAGGCTTTAACAGCAGTAAGACAAAACTTGGAACCTGAAACCAAAGACAAGTCTTTCTTCAGTGTGACAGTTAACTTTAGGATGCTCACCTTGGAATATTTCCTAGGGAGGAATGTCTGAAAATCATAAACCTTTAAAATCTGAGCCTGTATGCCCTGATTTTCAGACTTTAAACTGCTAGATCATGCTTCTGCTATCACCTTTGCCTCTCACTCTTGAATCTCAAACACTTTAGAAGAAAAAGTGAAAGATTCAACTTATGAGTCCAGTCAAATTAACTGCATCCAAATAAACCAATGCTTGATCTAAAACCAGCACTTGACTTAAAACCAGCAAAAAATTTACATAAAAAGATTTGGGAACTTGATTATATCACCCTTTGTCCTTACAAAGTTTATAATTAATGTAAAACAATAGATAGCAGCTGGCACTTGTTTAGAGGGCAGCCTGTTCTATGGGTGATATTGTGTGCTGTGTAGCTGAAGAACAGTCACTTCATTATTCTCCTACAGTAACCTCTACTGACATATTTTTGGGTTTTTTTAAGATAAATTTTCATTGATTGTAAATGTTTTACTTTGCTGCAGTTATACTTTGGACAAACAAACCATTTCCCTACACTAAAGGAAGGAAGCCAGATTCCTACACACTTTCTAAGTGTCCAAACCACCCCCAAGTAACAAAATAATTATGTTACATATTTCCGTGTTCTACTGGCTATCTAAATCTTCAATACAAAAAAGAGAAAAACTCTGTCAGCTACAGTGCTATATACACTGTAACATGGTGAATAGATATCTTCCTGAGAAAACAGGAGCTATCTATCCATGGAAATATTTTCAGACAAATTTAGGAAGAATGTGACTATTTTGAAGTCTGACTTACAGAGTAAAGAGGATTTTCTTCTTTTCCTAGCCCTTTCCCTTTCCTTCTTCTCTCTCCATCTTTTACTACACAAAACTTTTTGAAAATGTTTGTTTGTGAATAGAACCGATAAAATTTCAATCATATTTTACAGTAATTAACTTCAGAGTAACCAAATTTATACAATTTAAGAATAATCTTATTGCTAATGACATGGAATTATTAAGGTCAGAAAAGACCTTTAAGATCATTGAGTCAATTAGTTAACCCAGCACTACCAAGTCACCACTAAATCATGTTCCTGAGTGCCCCATCTTCACATCTTTTAAATATCTCCAGGGTAGATGACTCAACCACTTTCCTGGGCAGCCTGTTTCTGTTCTTGACAAATCTTTCAGTGAATTTTTTTTTCCTAATATCCAATCTAAACCTCCCCTGGTGCAACTTAGGCCATTTCGTCTTTTTGTCTGTGCTTGTTACTTGAAAGAAGAGACAGACACTCACCTGACTTTAATGTCCTTTCAGGTAATAAATGAAAATTCTGTTGCAGCACATTGACACAGCATCAGCCCAGTGTTGTACTTCTCTTTGATTCTACTTTCATTTTACATGTAGAAAAACTCTTGCCTATTATTTATTGTAGCTTTTTTTCCTTAGGAGTTTATTGGCTTTTTCTGAGAGCCTCAACTCCAAACAAAATAGAGATGATTTATTTTGGTGAGGTTCCAAGTAGGTGAATTTAATTGTCATATTTTCAGTCAACATAAACTAAAGCAGAACAGAAAGAAATCTGAGCATGTTTAATCACAGAGTGCTGTCCTTCTGCTGAGGAAAGTCATAAACAGTTGACTCCAAGCTGGGAACATCATGCCAAACATTTGTATCTGGAACAGGACTGTACGTTCCACCAGTGTGCTGCAACAGGGAGAGCGTTACACAGGGAGTTCAGTACAAGTAGAAAAAATGTTTCAAAAATGAAAGAGGTCAGGACAGGGGGGGTGGAATAGGCCTGGAGGGTGTTGTGCTTCCAGAAAAGAAGAAAATATTGTGTTTCTTAATACGGGACAAAAATGAGTAAAATTATTTGCTATGTAATCCATTCAGAAGAGAATAAAGTCAAAGAATTTCCGAGGGACTTTTTATTTTTTTTTCCCCAATCATTCTCAAAATAAGTAATTTTGAGTGACAGACAACTGAATCTACTACAATTAGCAGAAGAATAGAAGAATTAGAAGAATTTTAGAAGAATATCTCTTCCTTGCTGGCAACAAGATGAAACTGAGGATTGTATGAGCACTGTATGCCCATCATGTTACTAAAAGTTTTGCTAAGCATAGGAAGGAAATGATACTGCTTTGATGTTACTTTTGGCTTCCAGTCCCAGGATTTGGATGAAAAAAGACTGCAATAATATTTTAACCTGCTTATAGGGATTCAAACCCATCTCTCTCAGCAGAGTGCCCTAATTACTCTGTGGTTTAGGGAAGGAAGCACACTCCACATGCCTACTGCTGAAATTGCTCCAGGATTCACTGATGGAGAGAGAAAACTTAGGAGAGGCAGATGGAAAACAGATTGTGTTCCTGTGGTACGGCATTAACCTTGGAGAAACACAACCTCTCTGCTAATGTTTGCACTATCAGGGTGTGGGTGGAATGCATGTCTCCTTCCAGGCTGCAGTCCCAACATCTGGGATCCCAGCCCAGGTCAGCTCAGTACCACAACCAGGAGAGTCTTGTACTGAGTTAAACTACCAAGTTCCGCACCTTAAACACTGAGTACAGTCACACTTTCTCTTTCTTTCTGTCTGGCTTTGACTACATTTTGACCTTTCACTTTCAGCAGGTAAGATGAAGTCTGATCTAAGCATTGCCTTTCCCACATGAACTGTCAGAGGATTTGTGCTGAGCAGACAGATAAGCCTGGATCTGGATCTTCTGGGAATGAAGCGGGAGTGCAGCTGCAGCTCTGCACTAAACACATGTTTTGCTTAAGAACAAGTGCTGGGTCATCATCCTGATATCTCTAACTCTCCCCATGCTGTGACTGGAGAGTCAGTGAGTTTCATTCAGGATTTTGGCTTGTTTAGGGGCCAGGCTTACACTCTTCAGGGCACCATGCTACCTTCCTCATGTATGCCTGCATATGCATCCTAAGCCTTATGCTTTAATCCATCACTTAAGCAGCACTTACATATAATTCCTGATTAAACAGTTCTTGTGCCATGAATTTAACTTTTCTAAGCCTTAAGATCTTCATGAATTCATTTGTACTGCTAAATTTCACCTTATTTCTAGCTCTGCAACATGACTTTTCTTCTCTTGTGCTGCTTCTGCAGCTATTCTGGTCTCTGGCCAACTCTTCGTCAAATATGTTCAAATTAATGCAGGTGGCTTAAGAGCAATTTAAATTAGTAAATGAATGAAATGTAACTCAAAGTCAACAGACACTTCCCCTTAGCATACTGTATGTTTTCTGTTATCAGACTGTTTAAATTATAGAATGTCTGGTCTACGTTTTCTTCTATTTCTTCAGCAGCACTTAGTACAAGTAAACAGGGGCATTCAGCAAAATCTAATCCAAATAGAGCACTCCTTGATTTACTCCAAAACCACATATTAGAAAAAAGACAAGTCTATATTTTCTTAAATCTCTGTTTTGACAAGTAAGCCATGACTCTACAGGCCAAATTCCCCCTCCTTCAATTAGAGCTGCATATTGTTTTTTCATTCAAATGACCACACACAAATTGCTCTGGTCTAGTGCCCAAATAGTACACAGATTTCTTGTAGCAATTCATTTAAGGAAGTTGAATTCTGTATTTTATATCTTGCTTGTTATTAGAGTAATTAGCTGTGCCTTTTTTCTATGTAAAATGCATTTTTCCAAGGGTGTATTATTGTTCCAAACTTCTGCATAAAAAAAAAAATTGTTCTTTTGCTTTGGTCCCCTTAAGGGCTATTTAATATAATCCTATACTTTCAACAATTTAGATTAAGTTTTTTGGTTGTTTGATCATTTTTTCACCAAAACTCTGTCCTCTTCCGAGACCAAACCTCTGGATAGATGAAAATCATCATTTATCAACATGAGCAGAAACAAAAAACATAAAATTAACATCAAATCAGATATCTTTTGTGATCATTTCAAATTTGCTCAGTCAGAAAACTGCCTGTTTAATACCTGACAGTACAGTCAAAATCTGATTTATTTTAACTTCAGCCAATCTGTTTTGTTTGAATTGAAAAGTTAAATAGTTTTGCTTTGGAAAAATAGCACCACTTTATAGGAAATATATAAGTTGATGTACATTAGTGTAAGATTTGGGTTTCTTTGTTTGTAAACATCTGCATGTGCTCTAGGACACAACACTTTTAATCCCCAGCACTGGTTCTGTTTTGCCCTTATTTGTCTGCATGATACTGACTGATGCCTTACGACTTTTAGCCACACTTTCCTCTTTGGCTTGATTACTCCACAGCTGGTTCAGCAGCCAACACAGTTAGAATCTCCATTCTACTTTAGTGACAATGGTAGTGTAAATGGTAATTTATCCATCCAAATAAATGAGAAAAAAATCCTCACAAGTTAGAAGTATGTGTTAGTATTACATATTTTCTTGCTATTATTTGATTTACATCTTGTTAGTTCAGAGAAATCCTGTATCTCCCACATATAACTCTAAAAACTGGGGATGCTGCCGAGGGTTTGCAGAGTAAACAATTCTTAATCTACTCAGTGTTTTTTCCTGCTGTACACACCCTGTAATTTAACTACATCCCAAACATGCTGCAGTCATTTAAAGAATATGTGTCTCGGCTTTCATTCAACCACTTTTTGAGCTTGAAAACCATACATCTGTAAATCTGAGTCAGAACTGTTTCAACCTGTCTTATTGAGGCCAAAGAGAAGACAGAAAAGTGACAATTATCTAATGTTGCCCCTCCTGACCCCAGAAGAGTCTGTGGGAGTTTTCCCACTGAATTCTTGGAGTCAAAATTTTGTCCAGGGTTAGTTCCAACCTTTGAAGAGAAGAGGGTGAACAGCACCTGCAATCTCTGTTATATGATTATTAGGATGTGGGGAAAACAAATATTTCTTCCCCAAATAAAAGCCCATCTCTAGCATGTTTTTTGAGACACCCTTATGATTCAGACAGAAAAAGAAATCTGAATTACCCCAAAGACAATGAAAGGAATTAGATTCTGAAAAAGTGATGTAAGTCTAGTGTGTTTTGCTTCATATGTCACATAAAACTCAACCACAGCGAGAAATGTCAGTCAGCATCCCATGGAATTATGACAAACCAAAACAAAGTGATACAGAGTAGCTTCTCTCCAAGATTTTCTGTATCTTTCTTCCTCCTGAAAAAATTTGCCATGATGTAGGCAACATGATGATGTAATTGTGCCAATAAACCCCACTGATATTGGTGGTTGTGGTTTCAGCTCATACCCACAGGGTATGAGCACATACTGTTATGAGCAAGAGCAAATTTTAGAGGATCAATTGCAAAATAAAATTCCACTGAATTTCTAAAAATACTTACTCCTCCCCTGCCCTTCTTCTTCTCTCTTTCCATACCACAACACAAATGTAATGGCTTTGTTATCTTTCCCTTCTGCGCCACAGGAATCAACTGCCTTTATATCCCACTGAATGAAATAATTAAATAAATCCCACAGCAGTCATTCTGAACCATTTTTTCCCCCAGTAATGACATCTTCTCCCATTAAAAAAAAATCTTTGGCTGCACACCTTGCACTAATTTGTAGCATGATTTCAGTGTATTCAAGGGCAACTCATTTCACATGAGTATTAGCACTTGAGTTTGCATTTGTAAGTTAGGTAGGTGTTTAAATCTGCAAGCATTCTTCCCTGTTTAAGTATTTTTTTTTACTGCTCTCTTTTCTTCTCTCCAAGAAAACTTCGCTTAATAAAAATTATTTTATAACATTACTGTATTCCAGCTACTGTGAAAGCAATGATTTGCAAATTACTGAAACATCACAGTTGCCTTTTTGGTGTTCTACTCTTCTGATCATGCTGGAATGAGGACATCCAAAGCAAATCTCTGTGTGTTCTGACAACTTGACTATATGGCACCATTTTTATTTGCACGTGCTAATACAGACTGCACATGCTAATGCAGAAGATTTATTGCATCAGTTTGTGAAATTGTTTTAAAACAATAACCAAAGGCTACTAAAGTAGTCTGATTTTACCTGTAAGGAAAATAATTAATCACCAGATATAGAGTTAGATTCTTAAGTTGACAGAGTTAACCTGCAATTGTTGGCATAACTCCACAGTTTTGTAGGAAAGAGTCTAAAGTGCCTAATTTGATACCTAAGACAGTTTCAGGAGGTCTGCCCTCAGTTTAGTCCCATAACATAATAAATTCATATTGCAGTCCTGCAGTTCATTCTCGTCAAACGCTTTCCAATTAGTCTTCCACATCTCCTCCCCATCCTTGCCAACATAGGAGCATCCTGGGCTATGGTGTTCTCGCTTAAAATCTAACTGCATTTCTGGACCAATAAAAAGAAATATACAAATTTGTATGTCCATGAGGAAATACAGTTTATTATAAGTGCCTCCAAATACATTTTGGCATAAACCATTGCTTTCATCTTGTTTTACTGTGATATTGACCTTCCCCCAACTATTTGCATAGCAGCAATGTAGTAAGTAAATTAATTTTAAAAAGTGAGAAATCTGGTTTCAATTCTAACCTGAGAGAATTCAAACATATCCTTATATTTTCTGAAAAGTGTTCTAACAGACATGCTGTTAAGAATATTTGAGCTTTAGTGGTTATAGAAAATGAAGGTATATAGAAATTTTTAGAAGAATAATCTTCTGACTCATTGAAGCTGGGGCATTACACAACCAGTGATGCAGAACCTAGGGATCCAGAAGAATGACAGCATCCTGGCAATTGCCCTGCAGGAAAAGAAATATGTGGACCCCTCTCTGATCATCAAACTATTTCTATTCTTTTTCCTATAGCTTTTTAAAGTAAAATATACTTAACATGTAAGACCTAATGTCTGAGATAAAAAGGGAAGGAGATATTCAGAAAAGTTTCTGTTCTTGGTGCATCATGTTGGGTAGCTGAGGATGATGTCTGCAGAGATTCCGTAGTCTCAGCCACATTGGTTATTCTTAATCTTCTTTCTGGTTTACAACCTAGGTGCCTAGTTTCAAGAATTGTAGCTATTAGTAGTGTTATTTAAGCAATTACTCTAGACCTTGATCTCAATGTTCAGTACTGAAATTATTTTAAAAACATATCTTTCAACACTGTGTCATAGTTTATAGCTACAGCTCTGGTAAATAGCAAGTGATTTCTATTGCCTTGCATTCCTTTTAAAATAAAACAGCCTTTTCTTCTTGCAGGGAATGAAGACAGATTGCCCTTCTCTAGTTCTTTTAAATTATGCATATGCCTCATTTTAATAATTTGTTTATATCTCAGTGACTTGTAATAAATGGTGGCATTCAAACCTTTGTGGACTGAGAGTTTTTCCCGCACAGAGGTGGCAGATGGACAATAAGAATTTGTTGTTTTGAAGCTGTTGTATTTTGGACAGTCTCAGATTTGCCAATCTGCATATATTGAATAAAAAAGCTACATGTACCAGTTAACATGATATATGCCAGGTACCAGAGTTATAAGGCATTAGGTCAGGTATAAACACAGGAGTCAAACAGCAGAGCATTGTTCAGAAATAAATTGAGCCGTCTATCCCTCTTTGGGAGGGAACACATTGCCTTAATAAAATCCTCAGTAGATTTTTCTATTACTCCATAAGAAAATAAACAGCAGGAAAATGAAGACTTCTGCAAAAATTATGTTTCTGGTACAAGCTGCAGTTTAACCAGCAATTGATGGAGATACACACCACACATATTAATCATTAATATAAAAATTAGAGAATTTGTGAAAAACCTCTTTGGGAAAACACATTGCCGCTGATAGTTAATTTCAAAGGAGTCTAATAGAACTTACCATGCAATAGGACCAAATTTTGTTAATAATTATGTTTATTTGACAATTTCTACAAATATTCTCAGTTTAATTACAGCAGGAATAATATTAATAATAATAATGACAACATCACCAATAGAACAACAACAATAAGATTAATTAGAATAACAGTTATAATATTCATTTTATTAGTAATAATAGTAATAACCACCATTGCCTCAAATTCAGAAAATAAATCTCAGCTGCCTTAAATGACAATTTAATTTCTATCAAATTCTCTGACCTTTTATAGTTACAAACTTTGGTCTACATTATCCAGTACTGACACTAGAACAAAATGTTGTCAAATAATGAAAATAGGGTTATTTTTTAATAATTTCCAAGATGGATTGAGGAACAGTCTTGGAAGGCTTAAGAAAGCCTGTTCTCATTCTATTTGCAGTTCAACTTGTAAATGAAAGTGATTTAAACAAACAGCAACACAAGCCACCAAAACCTTTAGTTTTGTGACATCTCAGGTTGAGAGTCACAGTGAAATCATAAATGTATTGGCTTTGGAAAGTTAGTACCAAAAGCTTACTGGTGCTGAAAAAAAAGCATTGGGGATAGTCTAAACCAGTACAGTTACAGTGCTTGAACTAAAAAAAGTAATGATTCTGAAGCCAGAATATGACAATCATAGCAATGTTCTTCAGTTCTAATGCACTCTGGAAAATAATAATCACATAAGAATTTAGCAATATCAATTTAGCACTATCAAGTTCAAGTACCAAATATATCAAATCAGTGGAATATACTATCTGTATATAATTCTGAAGTCAACTCTGTTGATGAATTATGACCAATTTTTAATAACGTGGATGGATCTGTTAAAAATTAAGTAAAGCCAAACCATCGAAAATTTATACTATATCTCAGTTTATTTCAAAAAGACAGTTTATAAATACAAGAACAAATCTGAAAAACATGTGCCACAATAACAACAATTTACTGAGTCCTTTCTCGTGGGTTAATTCTGACTGCTTTATTCTAACTAGAATAATTGTTTAGAACAGCTGTTCTTGCCTTCCGCCTCAGTCTGAAGGCAAAAGTTTAAGAAGATTCAACCAGTCTATTCTTTGTGAAGCTCCAACCGAAAATTTTCAAGACTTGCATCTGTCTGAGGTTTACAACATAAACAACAGCTACAGTAAAACTGAGAAACAGACCAAGGGCACCAAATCCAGTCTACCATTGCTGCTTGGAACCAAATCGTATAATCTCTTCAGCAAATTCATCCATCGTGATCCTAAAAATGCTTACAGTCCTAATTTTTCTATGTACTGGATGCATCAAAACCTCTTTACATGGATATAAACACTTTGCTTTTTTAAAATTCATTTACAGTTTACAGACATTTGTTTTTGCATCCAGATTATCCTTGTAGTAAAGTAACTTTTGTTTACTTCTAGTAATCTCGTTAGTTTGGATTTATACATGTATAAAAATGTATTTGTATAAATGTATGTGTGTGTATCCTCACACAGATGTACATGCACATGTACATGCACACATCCACACACATCCATACCCACCATTCACAAACACCCATCCCTGGAGGTGCTCAAGGCCAAGCTGGATGGGGCTCTGAGCCACCTGGTCTAGGGAATGGTGTCTCTGTCTATGGCATGGGGTTGGAATGAGATGATCTTTGAGGTCCCTTCCAACCCAAACGGTTTTATGATTCTATGATACACATACATGCACATATATACATACATCTATGTATACTGGTATATATTTGAAACTATTTTTACATATATAGTGAATCAAAGAATTGCTTAGGTTGGCCTCTAAGATCATTGAGTCCAAGATATTATTTTATGCAACAGTATTGGCACTTTGTGTATAAGCATGTGTATATGTTTATGGTTAATCTTGATGGTCTTAGAGGTCTTTTCCAACCTAAATATTTCTGTGACTCTGTAATATTTAAATACTCTGCTGTTGATCAGGAAAATGTTTTCTGTGAAGGAGAAAATAAAAGACATGGAAAGATTTCCTTTCTTCCATTAGCACACATTAAAAAAAAGTGAATCTTTTTACAAATACAAACTTTGGCTTGAATTCTGAATGCCATTGAAGTTTTGACAAAGTAGTCAATCCCCAAGATGGAGACGGAATATTATTTTCTAAGCACACTTTTAAAAAAAACCAAATATTTTAATTTTCAAATTTATTTAATTTCCTCTTTTCAGTGTTTATCTTTGTTAAGTACCTGTAGTCTGACCTAGGAAACTGTACCTTCTAGATGTGCAGTTTGAACGAAACAGAGAAGCTCCAGCAACAAAATTGAAACTACAAATTCAAACACCCCACGGTACAAGAACACTTTCAACAATATTGACAAGAGTTTAGTTCTCCCTTATGTTATCAAAGACATGGTATGCATGTCCATTACACAATACCTTTAAAAAGAGCCTATAGCCAACTTAGTCTATATTCCAGCCATGTGAACCAACCACCTTTCTATGCCTTGAATTGTTACAGCTCAACAGCTGCAGAAAGTATTTCACCTTCCTCTCTTCTCAGTTGGAGTGTCCATCCATGCTATTTTCCCACTTCTATACAGAAAAAGGCCTACAATATGTATTGTTTGTACTGGTGCTCCAGAGTTGTTTCTCAAGTTGACAATGAAACCTGACTCAAAAGGAGTCTGTATGGTTTACAATAATCCACTGTGGATGTGAATGAGAGAATTCTGCCAAAAAGAATTCTCACTGCAAAACTGCAGTGTCCTTACACAGGGAGGCTGGAAGAGAGCTGCTGTCTCACTAAAACATCCCATATAATCTTGAAAACACTGAACCCTTGAAGTCTGTTCCAGTCAGGAGGTTCTCTAGTCTGAGGTCATGATTGAGAGAGTTTCAAATAAGTTTTCTGTATTGTACTGGTGTGGATGAAAACATTGTTACTCTTCTGGCATTGCAGAAAATATTTATTACTTCACATCCTGGCACTTGGTTATTTGGAGGAATTATTCCTTTTAGTGATTCTATTGTTTCTTCTCCTCTGAGCATAACACAGGACTTGCATTGGTCTCCTCCTTCACTGCCAAGTCTATAGGCAGCTCCTTCAATATTGCACAGATTGGTGTACAAAGTATTTTTACTGTAAAATGACCCTTTTCTTTCTGAAACAACTGACTTTTGTTTAGTCTTCTTCACCTTCTTAATCTCTGGTACATAAATACACATTTCAGGTCTGAAAATCCCGTATCTGTCTCAAACTCTATTTGCTCAGACAGAATTTGGAAGATCTTTCAGCTGACATTCAGTCTGTAAGTTTCTCAAATGCTTTCACATTCATCTCAGCATGAATACACTTCTCCTTTAAAATATTTTCATATGTCTTTCATTAATTTTATTAGAAGACAAAAATCTAAGAATTCAGAATTGAGACTCAGTAAAAAAAAGTAGAGTCTGTATTACATTGGTTTAATATCCAGAATTCTCTGTATTTGAATCTAAACTGAGAATGGTGATCTACCACAGCTTTTAGTTATAATAGCAAAATTAGTTTATCCATTCAAAATAATTCCTATACTTAAGGGTAAAAAGAAAAATTAGGTTCTGTTTCTTGATTTTTTGTGTAAATCAGATATTTTTTAATTATACTCAGATCAAAGAAACTGAAAAGCTGGAACTCAGACTTCAAGGTTACATTATTTGTTCCAGCACTAAAACATTTAACAAAACTCTTGTAGTCCAGGAGATTATGGAGAGTCAGGCCATAAGTGGTATTCCTAATCTTTAACTGTTTCAGAGATTTAAGAAACCCCAGGAGTAAAGTATTTTAAATTAGACTCTTCAAGATGGAGTATGACACATGGCTTAGTTCAGATTTAATACCACAGTCCTGGAATACTGCTCATCACACATCAGGGTTTTCAGGAGACAACCTCGGGGCTCTGTGCTCCATTTTTTGTATGTGGAAAAATATTTCAGACTACTCTGATGTAGGATATCAAAGGTATGGATTAAAATTTGGAACTGAATTTGAAATATATGGAAATCCTTGATGTAAAGGAGTTCCCAAAATAGTCATGGGAAATATAACAGAGTAATAAACCGATTAATGTAAATTTAATAATTTAAATTGACATTCATCTTCTTACTTGGCCAATCAAAACCGAAACTAAATATTTAAAAATTCATCTTTTCTTTATTTTAATGTATTTTTCATTGCTAGACAAAAATTTCCCTACATTTACCATTTCTAAATCTTGGAAATGACATGATACAGTCCTCTCTTGGGAAATTGATAAGAGGTTTTTGCAGGCACAAAAGGTCCAGAGAGTCCTTAAAGCACTAAAAGCCATCCTAGCTTTGAGATGGTTTTTTCTGAAAAATTAAAAAAAAAATAGACGTTTTTACTCCTATTAATCATACTGGAAAAAACCTGTACCAACTACAAGGAAACACTATTAGTATTTTTTTTTTTCTTTTAAAGAAGGAAGATGCAATAAAATTAAATCCTTTCCCTTTTGGTATTGCACTTTCTTGCAATCTCCTTTCTATTAAAATTAATGAAGATTTACAGCCTTGTGATTTCTAGTAACACTTGCAGATATATGTATATCTCACAGTCCTGAACTGACTCCCTGTCTGCACTCCAGTTCCTTCTGAGTGAAGGATCTGGAAAAAACAATTAAGGGTCCATTTACCAATTATTCCCCTTCTCTGCCTATTTCCAAACTGAACCCACAAAATTTTATAAGAGCTTGGAATGTTTTTAATTTCATTTAAAACACATACAATTTTGTCTATTTTCTCCTCTGAAAGATCCGTAAGAAAACAATTGGAAAACAGCCTGAAGACAGACGTGGTATTTTTTTTGGCTCAGCTGTCAGCAACAAAGAACTAAAAATCTCACAGATGCATTGGAAGACAAGGTCAGGGATAAGAACAGTGATATTCATCTCACATACCTATGCAGGTATGTAATAGTTTTCTACACTTGACATAGTCACTCGTTCTACCTGGTCAACACAAATAAACAAGGTGAGTGCAGCTCAGATTAGCTTTTTCCTTTATGAAGAGATTAAGTGTTTCCTAAGTTTCTACTCTTCAAAGATTACAAACAGACCTTAGTTAACTATCTCAGGTGTCAGTTAGGAGGCCACAGCTGTTATGATAAATCCCATTCAGGCTATCTGCATTGCTTCCAACATATGTATTGGCTTCTGTGTCCCTACAGCGAGAATGAACCTACTAGTGACAGCTTCAAAATCTCCACATTGCTCTGCAATGTGTAATATGTATAAACAATTTCCAGCAAAGCTGTATTGTTTAAATCAGCTTCAGTTTGGGTATTCTGTCTTTAAAGGATGAAACTGGTTCACGATGATATATTTTCATTGACCTTAGTGAGGTGAGGATGCCACCCACAGCTCTCCTGAGTGATTTTTTAATATTGTCCAGTTGAACAACAGCGTGCAAGTGTAATTAAGAAAAATTAACAGTAAGTTGCAGCTGACTGTGTGCAAGTAACAAACTCAAACATTCCAGTTTTTAGGTGAGTTAAATGTAAAGAGACCAATGTTTATATTTCTACCCTTCTTCTATAAGGTCTTTCCTTTCAGATGGATTGTGCAATTGTTGAATTTCTGTCAACTGACAAGTCAATCCTCTCCCTCCTTTAAAATTAAGTCTGAAACAGGATTACTTTTGTTTATTTAAAGTGGGGTGGGCATAGGGTAGGGGTGGGGGGTGTGGGCATGGTGGAGTTTGGGCTGAAATAAATATTCCACTTGGATCTCTGTTGCATTTACCAGGGTGTCTCAGACTAATTTTTTCTTTTCAGTGTTGAGCTACATTTCCTACCTTCCAGGAAAGTGCCACAACTGCTAGATCATGGGTATTCTGTCACTCAGTGTTATGAATGTCTTCTTCTGACACATTTTTTCTTGCAAAAATGATGAAATACTTAGAAAGAGAAACCATTCTGTTGGGTTAAGCCAACAAACAATTCTCCTTGGTTTTGCATTCTGTTCAAAACGAAACAGTTTAAAAATGAGAGGCAGAGGAAAGATCATCTCAAGAAAGTGAAAAGCATAAAGGATAAGGGATTATTCTGAAAGGTTGAAAATCCTTGTTCAAATTTCTGTAGGGTAGTGGAAATACCTGGGAGTCATGGATGAACAGCTTGTCCAGACTATAAAAGATAAAGCATGAAATGCACTGCCTCCAGCACCGCACTTCCAAAGCTGGCCCTGACTTTATCCAGAAGAAAATACTTGGTAAACTCAGGGTCTGAATAGCTTTGGGACTAATGGCATTACATTTTTCAAGAAATAAAGTATTTACAGATGCACAGATGTGTGTTCACACTTCTACATACAGTTTCCAGCTTTCATTTGACATCCAGTTGCTGAAATGTGCTACTTAGGCAGATGTTTGACATCCAAAGCTTCCTTTGAGACCTATATTTCATAGTACATAAGATTTTGGTTGGGCCAAATGAGATTTGAGAGACCCAGTTCTTCTGAAGTTTAGAGTTCTCTTTCTAAATACAGGTAGCCAGAACGGAGTAACCTGAATTAAAGTTGTTTTTTATAACCCCATCTTAAATATATTACTGCTGTACTTAATTGTGCTGGAAGCTTCTGCCAGGCAGTGGTCTCTGGTTCCCCAAGCCAAATGATGCAGCATGGCTCGTGAACAGGCTAATATTTTCCCTAAAGCACAGTGGTGAAACCACAGTACACAGCACTTGAGGGACACTCATCTTTCTGGCTCCATATCTTCTGTCTGTCCTCCCAATACACATTTACTCTACGTGTGGGTTTTCCAGTAAAGAGTGTGTGAAGTGATATTAGAGCTGCGTTGCTGAAAACATGCAGGGATGGAGGCTTGCTGGGGTAGTATGAAAAGATAATCTGGCATAAAGGGAGTTGAACCTGGTGCAATTTCATCTCCATGGTTTATTGGAGCAGCCCTGGAGCATGTTCTCTTCATAATAAAGCAGGAAAATTAACTGCCAGCCTTACAGATTTACCTAATTTTTTTCATTCCGAATCATAAATTTGATGGAATTACTTTGGATTTGTCTGGTACTGTGGATCAAGTTAGTTCATTCTTAACTTTATTTAGGATAATAGATGGTTGACACACAATCTTGGAGTTTTTGAAAGTGACTGCATGACTTCACTAATCTTACACAAACTCACATTCTTCCCCATATTACCTCTATGTATCTTTGAAGAAGATGTCATCTGACTGTTATTTGGCACTCTTAGGTGCCTTGGTATCACTACAGTATCCTTCCTAACTAACTAGCTCCCCTTTCTAACAGTATGGTTTTGTCTGACATCGATTGTTTATAGGATTATTAACATCAGAAGGAGGTGGGCTGGATTACAGCATCAGGTACCACAGTGTAGACAATCACCAAAAGCACAGCTGTTGACATCTGTACTAAACTGCTGTACATACCCAGGAGAGGCACCCTGAGCAATCTAAAGGACCTTGAATAAATTTGTCCATTTCAAGTTATTACCAGTTAAAGACAAAATCAATGTCAAATGAAATCAAACAAAGACAATTCTTCCACTGAGTGAATAAGCACAAATGGTCCTTAACTTCTCTCATAGCTATTTTAGAGTAGCTTAATCCACTACTGCTTGAAGTTAAAATAGCAAGGAAATTAAAGTATGCAAAGAAGGCTTCCCTTCATTTCCATTTTTGCCTCCCCCCTGCCCCCACCTTGTGCAAGAGTGGAATAAAGATGTAGACCCAGATTGGAAGTAGATCCATACACACCCTGCAGAGATTTTGATCTGGCCAGACCCAACCCTTTCCCAATCTCTTGAACTACGAAGATGCAGGAGTTTGTCATTGCAGCTCAGTGATAACTGCAGAGTCTGAGCAGAGCCCAGCAGGTTTGGTGAAGAGCTGTGCTAACACAGATCTCTGACAGATTGGAGCTGGCTCCCATCCACCTACCCTGGAGTTCAGACAAAACAAGTTCACATCTATCTGCACGTGTTCATAAAAGCCAACGCACAGCTGCACAGCCCAAAAGAGGAAGGGAGTGGCTCAGGCTAGAGGCTCACCCTGCTTCCTACACATTCACTGCCTAAAAAAGGAAAGGCAGCTCAGTATTCCTAAGAGGAAAAAAAAAAAAGCTCTGGCTTGACTTGTTTGATGACACAACATACAGAGAGTTATGCAAGAAGTTTGCCTTTCAGAGAGGTCTGGAGCTGCACTTCCCTGTGCAGAGAGCCAGGGCCAAATGGCAAAACTAATCCTTCAGGGAATGATTCCTACATTAGTCTTTGAGCTTCCATTAGGTCAGCCACCTGTGAAAAGGAGGAGAAAATGTTTGGTGGGAAGGAGAGAGAAAAACAAGGCACTGTGCACATATATTTGTCTCCATATTTCTCCTATCTGAGCACTACAATTCTATTTCTTTCAGGTAGGAAGGAAAATCCGTTAACAATTTAGTTTTGTGTGTCTCATTTTTGTGAATTTGATTTCATTCCCTGTAATGGTAGAATTTACAATAAACAGATTTTATATATAATTTTAATGAATTTCAGGTCACCTTCTTGGTTTCAGCTTTAACTTTTCCAGCCAATTTAAACTAAATTCAAAGAAAAATAATATTATTGATATTACTAAAAGAAAGACAAACAAAATGGCATCTGTGGAAGAAACATATACTAATTTATTCCTTCTTGGCTTATTTAAAAGCTATATGAGATTTAACAACTGTGAATGGAGTGAAATTTTTATTAAGATCAGCTGCAGAAGGATGGAAAAAGACTGGAAGAGCCTAATTTTCATCAGTCTACAATTTTATGAGAGACCAGATCAGTGGACAAGAGAAGAGCGAATGATGTCCTCTTCCTAGACTTTTTTAAGGCCTTTGATAAGGTCTCCCACAACATTCTTACTTCTAAATTGGCAAGATATGGGCTTGATGAATGGATATTAGATCAATAAGGAATTATTGTAGGGGCAAATTCAAAGAGCTGCAGTCAATTGCTCTATGTCCAAATGGAGACCAGCAACCAGTGCTGTTTCTTAGTGGTTAATACTGGGTCCAAAATTATTTAATATGTTCATCAATGATCTACAGAGTGAGATCAAGTGCATCCTCAGCAAGTTTGCAGATGATACCAAGTTGAGTGATGCAGTTGATACTCTGTTATCTGGAGCCTTGACAAGCTCAAGAAGTTGGCCCGTGCAAACCTTGTGAAATTCAACAAGGCCATGTACAAGGTGCTGCACCTAGTTCAGGGCAATCCTCAGTGGCAATATGGCTGGGAGATGGATTTGAGGGTATTGATGGGTGAAAAAAATTGACATAAGTCAGCAATGGGTACTTGCTGCCCAGAAAGCCAACCACATCCTGATCTCCACTAAAAAAAGATGTCCAGCAGGTCAAGGGAGGTGATTCTGCCCCTCTATTCTGTTCTTGTGAGAGCCCATCTGAAGTACTGTGTTCTATTCTGGGGTCCCCAGTACAAGAAACACATGGACCTGTTAGAGCAGGTTCAGATGAGAGCCACAGAAATATCAGAGGGCTGAAGCACCTCTGTTTTGAAGACAGGTTGAGAGAGTTGGGGTTGTTCAGACTGAAGAGGTCCTGGAGAGACCTTAGAGCAGCCCTTAATATATGAGGGCTTATAAGAAAGATAAAGAAAGACTTTTTACCAGGGTCTCTAGTGGCAGAATGAGGCAAAAAGGTTTTAAACCTAAAGAGGGTAGATTTAGGCTGGGCATAAGGAAGAAATTCTTTACTTAAGGGTGGTGAGAAACAGGAATAGATTGCCCAGAGAAGTTGTTAATGCTCCATCCCTGGAAGTGTTTAAGGGCAGGTTGGATGGGCCTTTGAGCAGCCTGACCTAGTGAAAGGTGTCCCTGCCCACGGCAAGGGAGTTGGAACTAGATTACGTGTGAGGTCTCTTCCAACCCAAACCAGTCTATGATCCTGATACAAATGTAGCTCATTGGGGCCTAACTTAATAAGACAGCTATTGTTCGTCAGTGAAGATCTTGCTCTCAGGAACAGGCAATTAAAGTCACTGCAATATCTCAGTACAAAAAATTTACTGCAATAATTGGTCATTTTCGTCTCTATGTCCTTGCATCAATTAAAAAGGTTGTTGTAGGTTCAAAAGTTCGTCACTTGATTTCTTCATAAGATGATAAATTTGTTTAATATAGTGACTTGATGTCAAATAACAAGGGTTATATATTCTCATCAAGTTGAAGGGGTTTGAAGTTGTAATAATTTACAAATAACCTTTCCAAATGTTCTAGAAATTATATCAAGATATATCACTTATAGTTCCAAGCAAAATGGAATTTCTTCCACTGCTGGACATAATTTATTATCCACAGAGATATGCAAATACTGAGGAAAAATCTTAAAAATAAAAAATTTACTTCTACTTCTTGAGGTTTAAAACCTCAAGAATTACCAGAAGTAGGGTAAAAGCAAAAATAACAAATGGAATTTAAAATGTTTTATTGACTTTCTTTACCCATTCTTTCTTAGATTTTTCTCTCCCTCAGTTTGTGTGAATGATTATTTTTAACTTCTTTATTTTATTTTTTCTTTAAATAAAAAAGCTTTTGGACTCTATTTTATAAGTGTATCGTCTTACTGATCTCACTAGGTTTGCAAGAATGCATCGTTGGAACTATATATACACTACTCATTGTATAAAGGAACATTTATAAAAGAGAAATCAACACTATTTCTCTTTTGCACTCCTGGAAGAAAAAGCTTAAATATCCACCAAAGGCACAGCACATACCTGAAAGACTTCTTTGTCAGAACACTGACTGTTTCTAAAGGCAAGTTCTTAAGAAAAAAAAAATAGCAACTCAGCATTGTGTAAAAGGGTAATACCAAATGTAAAAAAAAAAAAAAGTAAAAAGTCATTTTCAAAGACACAAGTTATATAAAGAGCTGCTTGTTATTTCTTGCTATGTCTGTGATTGTTGAGGCAGTTTTTGCTTCTTGTTTTTGGTTAAGATTTCAATCAGCTATTTTTTTATTGTATATATCATACACCAATTATAATAAGCTCCAGACCTCTGACTTGGCAATAGTTTTCTAAACAACACAACGCAAACAAAAGACAACACCATTGCAAGACACTCAGTAAGTCTAGAGTGATTTAGATCCAGCTACTCTACTGCTGTCTGGAGAGCAACCACTATGTTTTCTACTCTAAATTCTTCATAGTCAGAAAACCTTGCCTGAAAAATTCTTTTACATGTACTTTTACATTAGCTGTTCGCTGCAACAGATGCTAACAATGATTCTGTGTCATGATGGTCAGAGGTTCTGACTGAAGCTTTTCTTGGAAATTAGGCCAACAAGTTTTAACACTATAGAAAATTATCATATCGTTGATAAACCCCTTTTATGTTAATACTGAGAACAGAAGAGTTTTGGAAAGTGTTTACACCACTGCTAAAAGGTAAAAAAACCAGCCAGGATTGAAATGAACCATCAGGTCAAAAAGAAAAGACCTGGACTTTTGTTTTTATATTCAGCCATAAGGGTTCTTTCTTTCTGCCAGTGTGCATTACAGCTTACAGACATCTCAGTGCTTTTTTTTTATTCTTGTTGTAGCTCTCTCTACTTGAGTAGTAACACACAAAGAAAGACAGCTTTGACTTATGGATTAATCTCATGAGACACTGAGCTTGCTACTGAAGATGTTGGGAGGTGGACAGAGCTTTTCTAGCGTTTATACAAACCAAGAGAAGACTTTAGATATTAAATACCTGTGGAAAAAACAGAGTTCTGGGCACAGCAGTAAAGATATGGAGAATATTCAGTATTTGATCCCAAAATCGTATTATGAAAGTTCTTCTTGTAACAAAAAGTCAGTTGCAGTAGAGGGCTTATTTTTCTTTGCCTTTTTTTTTTTAGTTTCCTTTTCTATAGCCCATTGGTGCCACTAAGAAGCTCAAAGAAGCCTAGCAACAGTTAGTACATACTGTATGTGTGGCAGAAGCAACACATTCCAGTTGTTACGATTTCTGGGATATGGCCATGAGAAAGACAACATGCCCAGATCACTGCTGAGTGAGTATGAAGTGGCTATTCACAGCTGGGTATGTCAAAAGAGCCAGAATAACCTCAGCAGTCTTGTCAGCTGATTTATAATAAGGTAAAAAATTCTGTATCAGCACCCTTCCCTTGCCCTTAATCACCCTACCATTATCTCCTACTAGAGAGGCAGCACAGTAATTCAAGCAAACTTTTAGACTTCAGCATATATTTGCATATGATGAATTAGAAATTGTAAAGATTAAGGATTAGCTTTGATTGAAGCTATGGTAGCACTTCCCCAGTAGAGCTGCAGATACTGTGAAGCACAGCATTCCTCCACGGGAGAAGAAGCCCTTGGACAGACTTTGGAAGTGCAGAGATATTCAGAGTTTCTGAGTACATCCCTAACTAGCAGAACTGTGAGGAGGAAAGGTGAAGAAGTCCCTGCCTCTCTCCCAAAGAAGATTTTCTCTTTGGCAATCTGACAGAGGCAGATACAGCAGTGCGAAGCAGCTGGAGGGGGTATGTGGGTAGAGAGGCAGGAAGACCCAATCTTTCAGTCACCTACTTAGTACATGATCACCACATGGAGCTGCAATTCCTCAGATGCCTGAGAATTTCTTCACTTGTTCCTTTGAAAAATGCCCAGATGAGCTCTTCTGCTTACACCTTGATGAGGTTGAGGTGACTTAACAAGTTAGCTTTTGGTCTTCTTCTGCTGGGAAAGGCCAGGGGAATCACTCTTACCATCCCACCTTATTAATTATCTGGAAAGTGTGAGGCAAAAAGGCAATTAGAGAGAGAAAGAAGGTACTTTCATTGGATTTGTCCCAGAATTGTGAGCAGGATTAGTAGTCACTAACAACCCAAGAAAAGCACATGGAAGAAGAATACAGAAATATGAAGAATAAATTAAAGAACTGTCTTCTAAGAGAAACTTGACTCAAATTCCCTGTGCAATAGTGTATAAAATGAGATTAAATACCTTCAGTAGTCAGGATCAAAGGGCAAGGTTTATAACACATTTTTGGCAGAGGAATGTGAAAACAAATCAATTCCTGGTGGCCTACAGATGCCTAGCAGGATGGTCCTATCTCCCAGCGAAATCAAGGTTAGTCAGAAACTTCTGAAAATCCCATTAAGTGCTTTGTTAGCAGCTCTGCATGTCTACATAGCACTTGAAAATCTCTCAGCTAAATCATCAATCAAAAACCACAAGATAGCAGACAACAAATGATTACAGTTATCACCACAGTTTCTATTTCATCCAGGAAAAAGAAAAAATCAGAAATATGAAAAATAAAACATTACCATTTTAAGAGTTTGTAGTGACACCAAGAATTTCATATTTGTGTTTTAGAAAAAAAATTATGTACTATATCCCCAAAAGCAAATAAAATCCAAGATGGAAATACCAAAACATTGAAGCACTTTCAGTATTTTTACAAGCCTGTTTAGGATTCATTAAACTTATCTAACATGACAAAGTTCAACACAGTAACAGAAACTTATTGTGACCCTAATTATTACCAGAAAAAGAGCATGGCCTTTTTTTCTATTATGAGCGGAAAATATCAAAATAGATGTCCCTGGTCTTTCCTATCTGTGTCATGGCCAGTCTCCCCACACATTTACTGGATACAGGTTTGATGCTGGGCTCAGTCATTTACCCTTCAAAATTCCCAGCCCCAAATAAAAAGCACACCACTTGCATCATAAGATCAGTGACTCATACCATAAAATCAGGCTTCCTCTTTATTTGGATATTGAACAACTGTCTTGACCCAAGATGTAACAACTGTTTGCAGAGGAAAAACACCAGCAATTTCCCTTCAGCACAAAGAGAACTGATAATAACAGACATCAGCTTAAGTGGGTTAACAGGGTCACAGAACCATTTACATTTTGTTTGGTGTGTGAGTTTTTGAAGTTCTATGTAGCTTTTAAACAAATGCAATTATTGTACTAGGAAAGGAGGAGACACAATCCCATCGACATTTACACAAACAATAGGTCTGTTAGCTAAGAGAGTTCAAAAACCTCACCCCTTTATATTGGAAACTGAATTCCTGACAACAAATAAATTTGCTGTCAAAAGCAGAGGGAGCAAGCAATTTAGAATACATTGCAGATGTAACGATCCGTACTCATTTTAACCTGAGCAGACATCAATGCTTCAGATATTCAAACTGATTTTTAATTACTATTTTTATTTTGAAATTCAATTTTATTTTAACTTGCGAAGTTTGTCATTGATGCCAAATCAAATATCCCAGCTACTTCTCCTGCTCCTGTCCTCAGACTTAGGTAATGCTCTGTATGTTTTGTCTGTGCTCTTCAGTGTATTCATAAATATTCAGCAGACAAATTTCTCTTCCTTTATTATCCTTATTCTTTTCCTTTGTTTACACCTGCACAATCCCATTACCTTCACGACACATCCTCAGACACAGCTGTGCAATGTTACTGAGGATAATGACCATGCCATGCCAACTTATATAAAAAAGCATCTTATTTATGAAAAGGCAGAAATGTAAATCACACTCCTTTGGAAAAAAAAAAAAAAAACAAAAAAAACCCAACGAAACAAAACAAACTGAAATTACCATCTCAGAGAGATAAGAATATAAAAATCTAATCCCAATGAAAGATAACCAGAGGGCTGGACCACCACTCCTGTGAAGACACGCTGAGAGAGTTGAGATTGTTCAGCCTGGACAAGTCTCCAGGGAGACCTTGGGGCATCTTCCAGTATCTAAAGGGGGCTGCAAGAGAGCTGGAGAGGGACTTTATTACAAGGGCATGTGGTGACAGGACAAGGGGAGATGGCTTCAAACTGCAAGACAGCAGATTCAGATTAGATCTAAGGAAGAAATTCTTCACTGATAGGTTGGAAAGACACTTGAATAGGTTGCACAGAGAAGTTGTGGATGCCCCATAGGCCAGGTTGGACAGGACTTTGAGCAGACTGGTCTAGTGGAAGGTGTCCCTGCTCATTGCAGAGATTTGGAACTAGATCTGGAACACGCAGAAGTGCATGAGTCAATAGCCCCAAGAATATCATGCTAGGCTTCTAAAACTAAATTGGTCCTCTTAAGACAACAAAATGAAAGGCAAGAAAAGTGATCCCTTTCCATATGGAAAGTTTTCTGGTCACACATTGTGAAACACAACATATTATCCCCACTTTACACCTCCTCTTTTTCTCTAAATTCCAGACAACTAGGAAATCCATATTCCTTCATGGCAGAATCACTGCAGGGATGTACTTCTAAGACATATCTTTTGTGATAGTTTTCATTACATATAAAATCAGCCACACTGCTCTGAGAGTCCATCTAGCCCAGTAATATCTCTGGAAATCCCCACTTGTGGAAATGTCAGGAAAAAGAGAATCAGACCAAGCTGCTATAGTATTTCACCCATAATATTCTGCTTGCCTCCATCTACTTTCAGATTTATTTATAAGTGTTCCTTCAATCTGTCTGTTAGTCCTTTCTAACCCAATCATTCTATGAATCCATGATTCTAGGAAGGTCAATATTGTATCGTTTATTCATATCAACCCAGTGCATTCAAACTATGCTCAGAACCATAAAATGCTGCAGAAGGATAGTATAAAGAGACAAATTTTTGTTCTCTATCAAGTGAAAATAAGCACAGGATACAGGTTTTAGCAGAGTTAATAATCTGTTTCTGGAATAGAAGGGGAATTCAGTGAAAATTAAACCCTTAGCAAAATAAAACACAAGAACTACTAATAACCTTTAAGCTTTAAGTTTTCACTGTGATTTTTCATGGGGAACCAAGCACCACCACCCAGCAGAAATGGCCTTTTAGCAATTGACAGACACCTTGCAGCCAAATATTTCAAAGAATTCACACGGTCAAGCATAGAGGTGTATGATAAAACATCCTGGAATCTTTTTACATCTCTATGAGACAGATAGGAATTGAGTATGTAGAACTATAATTTTTTTCCCTCTAAGAGCTGCCTGGTACAGAGAACTGCCTTTGTTAATAGAACCAATTCTATCTTGAAAGTTCAAACCTATATCAATGCTTGCTGCCAACACACAGAAGTGAGAAACACAAGAGTTAGATACAGCAGTGGAGCAAGGGGGTATTGTAAAACCATTCTTTTTTGTTCAACTCCAGCATTCCCAGCACTGGAGCCCAGGCTGCCATGGAAACCTGTGCTGAGTCAGGCAGGGGAAAGCTGCTGGGCTGCTCTCACAGCCATGGGACAGATCCCTTTTCCCTGTACCATCAGAAATCCACATACATCCCAGTCTTTGATGCAACGATTAGGACTGTACATGGGCTTGCTGAGAAATTTTGGCCTGGGAGATCTTAGATCTTATTTTGATAGTCACAAGGTTCCAGAGGTGGCTTCTACAAAAGGGTACATTTTTTTAATAACTGTGGCCATCTCCTAATATTTTATTATATCAAGGCAGTGTTTTATCCAGAAGAGCTTTTTAAAATATTCAGTTACGTGAAATATGTCTGTGTTCACAGTCCCAACAGATCTCAAAGGCTCTAAAAATCATACCCAGACTTCATTAGGAGTGAACTGACATCATCCCACTGAACTTGCTGACTGTACTGTCTACAGTCAAGATACTAGAGCTGCCAGTATGGGAGATACAACCCATCATCTGCAAATCTTATACATCCTCTCATGAGCATGCAGGAAAAATTTTCCACTACATTGTGCGGGAAGTGATTTAATTCCTTGTCCCATACAATTATGGGAAAGTTCAATACATTACCTTTATTTTAATGTGAGGATTCCTACTTTATAATAGAACTTTGTTCCGACGTTCCCTTGCCAAAAGCTCATACAGCTTATGAGCTGTATAAAAAAAAGTTGTTCTTATTCTTTCATCCCCAAAATACACAGTCTATTGTCACAGCCTATGATTCTAAGCCATTCAGTGGAATCTATTTATCTGCCTATATATTAGATACATGAGAAAAAAAATCACTGTATGTTTTGATCCCTTATACAAAGCCCAGTGCATTACACTTAGTAGTTATCTAGGAGATCTCAGTTCTGTAGCTGTGCTATCAATCTCAGGATTTCGGTTTTGCTGGAATACAGCCAGATATAGGACGAAACATGAATTTTTCTAACTTAGCAAACTATTTTTCTGGGAGGAGGTTTGAGAAATATTATGTCCACACCAAACCAGAGGGAAAATGTAGGCACCACTGTACACAGTGCTTTCAATTAGTTGGAATTTGCCCAGGACCATAGGGCTAACTTCTCTGTTCTTGCTAATCACCAATTTGGCTAAGTGCTAAGCCCTGCAATTTTGCAAGTCTTCAGATGTTGCAGAAGTGTTTTCACCTCTCAAGATCAGACCTTAAATAAATTATAGGGTACTTAATAATGGCACATGATCAACTTTTTGTCTCATCCAGCTTTATGGATCATCACCAAACTACCAGCAGAGAGTAAGATCAATTTAATTACTAAGTCTGAAGAAGCCTTACTTATTAATCCTCATTTTCAGAGCTTCCATATGTCTGCCTGCTGCATGAGTCAATAGCCCCAAGAATATCATGCTAGGCTTCTAAAACTAAATTGGTCCTCTTAAGACAACAAAATGAAAGGCAAGAAAAGTGATCCCTTTCCATATGGAAAGTTTTCTGGTCACACATTGTGAAACACAAGATATTATCCCCACTTTACACCTCCTCTTTTTCTCTAAATTCCAGACAACTAGGAAATCCATATTCCTTCATGGCAGAATCACTGCAGGGATGTACTTCTAAGACATATCTTTTGTGATAGTTTTCATTACATATAAAATCAGCCACACTGCTCTGAGAGTCCATCTAGCCCAGTAATATCTCTGGAAATCTCCACTTGTGGAAATGTCAGGAAAAAGAGAATCAGACCAAGCTGCTATAGTATTTCACCCATAATATTCTGCTTGCCTCCATCTACTTTCAGATTTATTTATAAGTGTTCCTTCAATCTGTCTGTTAATCCATACAAATGTTTTGCAAACAAAGCATCTTTTGGCAAAGAACTACACAGTCATAAAAACCTGTTGCATGAAGAATCGCTCCTTTTTGTTTGTTTTGAAATTCTGTACTCTGAGATGGTAATAGAAGGGGACAATCTGATGGAGCTTGTACTGGAAAAAACACGAATAGATCCCTATCTACCTTCTCTGTGGCACTAATTATTTTGCTGATTTTATCATACTCATAAACTTTCTCTTTTGTAGGCTGAGGAAGTCCAACCTGCTCAGCTGTTGCTTTCATGAAAGTTGTTTTACATCTTCATTCAACCTTATTGCCCCTTGCTCTTTTCTTTTGTAATACCAAGGTAAACAGATTATGAAACAAGGAATCGTACATTGGCTTAATCATGTTTTTTTAGGTTTTTTATTTCTTTTCCTAAAAATTCTTCATATTTTATTTACCTTCTTGACCACTGACAGACTCTGAGACCTTGTTTCCATAAAACTTTTGTATCAATGAGGTTAAAAGAATTATAGAAGTAGTCCAGAGTATTTTAAACCTGTGAGACTACTAAAAGTCACAATATGCTAAGCAGTGCTGATAATAACTATATGACTTTATAACAGAGATTTCATCATTGAAATTACCTGTTGTGTTTCAGAGATGGGAGAGAGATATTCAGGTGACAAAATACTACAGCAGCTCGTGCTGTAGTACTCATACCTGGCTATATTCAGGTGTGGCCCTGTTAAGAGGATTTGGCTGCGTTAGACTTCCCTATAAATAGTGTCTCGTAAAGGATATTTTTCTATGAAACATTTGTACAGTTATATGGCATTTACATTTACAACTGCCCTGGCCATATTTTCTAAGAAAAGCACCAAGAGCTGACTTCTACCTTTCTGCCTCAAGATATCTGAGGAAAACAACAGCACTCTCAGCAGTTTGAAATTCTGGAAGGTTCATTGTCTGTTGAAACAAAATCTCAGGCAAAAACTGGGAGATCGGCTTAGGAATTCAATCTAAAAGTTTCCAAATTAACAAGGCAGGGGATGTCCTGATGTGACTAATTTCATGGGTGTTGCAGGACTGTGCTGGTAGTCACTGGGTTCCTATGTGCTGCAAATACTGTTCTCTATTTTAGTTGAAAAATGTACTTTTTCCAGAAACTCTATTCCTGAATTCAGCACTCAGTTGAACCAATCTGTAACCACAGTGCCAGAATCTCATATTTTATGCTCATATATTTTTTTCCTAGACAATGAAGGCATACATTTATGTTATTTCTCAGAGACATTGCTCTTTTCCTTTCTTATATGAATTAGAATTGAGGAGAAAGAGTAGGTAGTTGCTTTTGCTGTAAGGGAGAATGGAGATAATTCCTGCACTATCTGAATATTTCACTACTCTGCTTTGAGTTCTTATTGATATAGCTCCCCCAAAGCTCCAAAAAGAGCTTTGGGAGGGAATTACCGTTCTCATGCACAGGGTGTGCAGTGTTATCGCTCCTCATTAGTTTCAATTGATTTGCTTTGGTTTAAAAGGAAATGAGGATGGATACTGATAGCTTAAAGGGAGATCAGTGACATACTTCTACTTTTACAGCCAATAGTGTAACTATTATAGTCCATAGTGTAAAGACTTTTATTCAGGGACCGAGAATATAGTCCTGAAAACATGAAATATGAAGACACAAAATGTAGAATTTTTTTCCAAAAGAGGAAGAAGTTCAGAGTACTGTAAAAATAAAATAGCTGCATAGAGCAATTTACATGGGCTTATTTAAGTCAGCATTTAAATTGAGGGTGAACGCTTTTAAAGAACTGTAAGAAAGAACAGGGATGCCAGTTGGATAGCTAATTTTAGCTGGAAAACCAGAATAAGGTGTAGTTTGAAGAGAAGATCAAAGGGAGGGACTTACAAAAATTGTATGGTGTACTGGCTACCACCACAGGAAGTTACCATCAAGGCAACCAAAGTTAAAGACACAGTGCAATTATTTAAAAACACAAATGGATACAGCATGTTCCTGCTTGGCATTCAGAGCTGTCTCTAACCCTGTAACTCAGGCTGGAAGTGAACTCCTATTAGCAGTAAAAGTAGAGAGAGAAAAACCATAGCGAGCTTCGCAGATCTGAATGTCTTTATCTTCATTAGTGAATCTCATCAGCTTAGTAAATTTATTCCAGTGCGTAAATGATTAAGCAAACCTTACAGTAAACAAAGAAAAAGTGGGAAGAGAAGCACATCATATTGCAGTAAAATCTGTTGACTGCTTAAGAGAGATTTTTTTTCCCCCCATCACATAAAATGTCAGTGGAAAGCTCTCTTGCATTGTGGAATAATCATTTTTTCCATAATAACTTTTAGATCAGTATGATCATAGAACAAAAGGCCTGGGAGATTCACCCTGCTAATCTACTCTAACCTTCTATAGGACAAAGGCCTTGGGATTTTTATTAATCACTAT
This sequence comes from Eulacestoma nigropectus, assembly GCA_013397775.1. Lineage (NCBI taxonomy): Eukaryota > Metazoa > Chordata > Aves > Passeriformes > Eulacestoma > Eulacestoma nigropectus. The sequence goes on from VZTE01002684.1 coordinate 584,491, forward strand.
GTGCAGAGCCCTAACACCAGGACTACAATTTTAATCTCACAATGTATTGAAACAAAACCAGATTTTGATTCTTTATAAGCTTTACGATTGAGTTGATTGCATTTACAGATGTTACTGATAAATAAACAGCAAACAAACATCAGAGAATGAGTCATACAGTCTTCAAGCAATGATACTATACTGATCAGCATATACATGATAATAAAGATATAGGCTGCATCTTTACCTACTTTTTTTCTGAAGTTAAAATGAGCCTTGGGATTCTGATCCATCAGTCATTGAAGCTGGCGCATGTACCACCAGGAAACTTTGTCTGTGATAGTTTGTACCGAAAGACATTTTCCTTGTTAGATTGTTGTCAGCAGTATCGTTCATTTGCTGTTTATCCCAGATCTGTTTGCAAACACTGCTGAAAAAGTAAGCCAGGTTTAATATACCATATATTCTCATCATGAAATAAAATATATCATCATGGTAAGTATTTTTTTCATGTCTAATTGACATGCCCTCAAGGGCTTTAAAATCTTGCCAGTGCAGTTAAATAACTAAATGTTTGGTCCTTACAATTCTTTTTCTGCTGTGGGCAACCCTTTAATTTTGTGAGTCCTCACAGTGACTTCAGGAAGATTGCTGGAGTTATTAATATCGCAAGTCAAAATTTTATTATGGCAACTGTCATCAGATAATGGCAGTATCTGTAGGAAGGCCCAAATTTTCTGCAGTGGGTGTAAATAAATTGAATGCAGACTTAAAGAAAATTCAGCTGGCTGTTGGTAAACTGGAGCATCCGTAGTATGCCAGAGCTGTAGGTGATGCAGTCACTCATGTATTTTGGCCAAAGGGAGGCATGCAATTTGTGAAGTTTCAGGTACACACATTATCCTGTCATATTTCACTGTTTCAGGTTCCATACAGCCTCCTTTTAATTTCCTTATTTCCTCTGTCTTGGAGGAGTTCTCTTATAGAAGAACATATGAACATTCATTTTTTTCCAAAGGCTCAAAAAATGCCACATTCACTTCCAAACCTATGTCTCTTCTCAGACAGTCGTGCAGTGCAGTGCTGCCAAATCCAAACTTGTGGGCTCGTTGCCTTGTTTAACAAAGGTCACCTGAAACTCTGTAAATTTTCTATAAAGCTAACATCTGCATTTATTCAGCTGAAAAGTATATGCACAAGGCTAGCTCCTAGCTGGTGTAAACAAGGACAGCTTCTCTGAAGTTGCTGAGGATTGCATCCACTTGCACAATCTAAACATATGGTATATATTCATCAGTTCACTTCCCTTACACAAAGTTGGCCGGATTGCCAGTGAGGTATTCATTCATGCACTACTCATACATATTCTTGTGCTATGAACAGCAGCCCTCAACTATAAATTCAAACACATATTTTAAGATTACTCTCAGAAAGTTTAACTCTCTGCTGCAGTTGCATTTTTGTGCACAGATTGGGCAACTGTGTTGGCTCTTTCTCTCCTGCTTCATGCCCACTTAGTCACAGATTCAGAAATCCCCTATTACTGTTTGTATATGAAAGAGAAAATCTTGTTCCCTCCTGCCTCTCATGCTGTCCTAAGCTTTGCCTCATGGCCACTAGCTCATGATCAGAGTTGACCAAAGTTTGATACCCAAATCCTGGCTTAAAGGCAAGGAAGAGCAAACAGGACTAGAAAACAGGACAGACAAAGGGGATCAAATAGCAGGCTTGACTACATAAAGGGGAGTCTCAAAGACAGGGGCAGATTACTCTTCCTGGAGCACTGTGAAAGGGCAAGGGGTGATCAAGGAAAGGATGGACTGCAATAAGAAAAGTCCAGTTTAGACAGGAGGAAGAATTCTTTGCTGGAAGGGTGCCTATGGGCACCTCCCCGAGCAGGCTGCTCAGGTGACTGAACATCAATCCTTGGAGATTTTCAAGAGCTGATGGGATAAGGAGCAACCTGATGTTACTTTGAGGTTGGATTTAACTCCAGAGTTAGTCCTGCATTTAAAGGGGATTGAATGAGATTAAATCCTTGCAAACTTAAATCATGCTGTGATTCTGCAGTTTAATTAAATTCACTTTTCATGTGACAAAGGTGTCAACGAGGTAATTCCAGTGACTGCAGGTGAGTGGCATGTGCTAATATGAATATAACTTACAAAGAAACTCATGCACCCCTTTTTGACAGATTATATTATGTATGATGTATGTATTTTAATATGGTATAATATGATGATATAATATATAGTATAATTTTTTAATTTAAGCAACCCCCAACAGATAGCCAAATTTTTATGTGATGCTCTGATAAAACCTACAACTTAGGCAGACATGAAGAAAGAAAAAACACTTTCAGATGTTTCCTATAAAGTATAAGTCTACTAATGTAGAGCAACAGCTTTGACAGCTTTGAAGATTTTGATTCACCCTCAGAGAGAAATTTCTAAAGAAAATGTTGACCTTATAGAAAAGGGTCATGAAACAGTATTGAAAGAATTGAACATTTTAGTGCCTGAGATTCTCTGTATATTTTAAATACCAAAGGATTTGAAATTCTTTTGATTAGAGATTAAAAAATAAAAGCTTTATTGGTCATTTGATCTTTATGTGCTTTTTAGATCTGCAAATGCTAATAAAACATATTTTAATTCTACTTCTCTGGAGTTTATGATGATAAGTAGATGTTATGTTTGTGACTTTTTCCAGAAAGTGAACTTTTACTCTGAATTCCCTTCTATGCTATTATTTGCAGTTTATTTTTTAACTAATAACAGCCAAAGTGATATAACCTCTAAAGGGAATCTAAGTGATAAAAAAAAAACCCAAGCCCACTTTTTTTATTCCCTCATACTACAACATCCCATATAAAAATCACTTTTGCTTAGATTGTGTGCAGGAGGGGGGACCTGCTTTCTGAAAGCAGATGATCTGTATACAGATTGTCTGTTTCTGTGACATCAAAATTACTAACTCCATTTTTGAAATTCACGTTTTTCATGTATTGCAATTGTGTAAAGCGAACATAAGAAATGTCTTAAAAGTTAAATCACTCTCTTTTGATTGTGACTTACATCACCCTGCACCTGTGTAAACCACCAAACAAGGTGTGAAGTAGTTAGCAGAGATTTCAAAATACCTCCTCATTAACAAAGATGCTTTAAAAGATTATTGTTCAAAATCAGTTTCTATGATAGGAAGATAAAATTAGCATCTTGAATATTTACAAAGTGAACGTGTATTTTAAAACCACCTAGGAAATCAACATTCTCCCTAAGATGCAAATAGTCTGACAAACTATTCAGAACGAAAAATGTATTCAACATCTTGAGCATCATTTTCTTTTCAAGCACCTTTTGTGAATAGACTTGATTTTTGACAATGCCTTCATTATTCAAAAATATTTTTACCAGTCATTACCCAAAGATGAAGATAAGCATGAATGAATCCTGCGCTGTTTGAGATGGCTCACAAGTATTCATTTGCACTTTAAAAGATTTGGGCACTTTTGCATATCAGAATTGTTCTTTGAATGCTTGCAGACAGAGTTTGAAATAGGATAGAAAATACTCTTGATAAACATTCTTTTTTTTCCTGCAGTGACCCCTTCCGAGTTTAGCCAGGTTGCCAACTTCATATCTTCTCTGGATTTGAAAGGATATCTCACACAAATACAGCAAACGCGTGACACTATCTCTGATAAAGTAGATTTGCACGACATCAAAAACAAAGGTGTGGTCTGGTGTTACTGGATGTTGCTGATGGCTTCTTAAAAGCTTTTCAGTTTTCCTTGAGTCATAATGGATTAGCCTTAAAAAAACACCCAAAGGCAATATAGCATCAGGTGAAAAAGGCATTGAGAGACAGATTCTTTCTGAAAAGTTTCCTATTCAAGCAGAGAAGCTGGAGAAAGAATGCGGTGAGGGAGTCTCCTTGTCTCCTTTTCTGTGGGAGGTAAAGCCAAGGCACATATGAAGGGAGGTGAAGTTGTGACACACAGGAATTAACCATCAAGATCACAGAAGAAACTTAAGAGTTGTACATTTGTATCAGGTTTATGCTGGGGTGTGGGTTGGGGAAAAGTTTGTTTATTTGTTTGTTTGTTTGTTTTTAGTCCAGAACTGCAACTTTATGGTCTCATTTTGCTTTTTTACCAGACCCAGATTGAAAAAAACTAGTTCCATCAACCAGGTAGAAACAGGAGAATGGGACACAGGGGTACAAGTTTGAAGCCTGTAGAAGGCTGCAGCTTTCCTTTAGAGCAATTACACAGAAGACACTGAAGGAAAGTGTATGTGCTGGCCTGTTGTTAGCCGGTGACTCTTGAAGTGATACCAGGTATTTTCTTCTAAGAAAGTAGCAACAGCTCTTTCATAAATGATTACTCTGCTTGTTTGCAAAAAAAAAAAATCTAATAAACTGCCTAAAATAACATTTCACAAAGCAGTTGTGAGTTTAAAGGTACTGGAAAAAAACCTTGAAACTTGTGGTGGAAAAGTACTGAAACTCCCTGAAACCTGTAGCTAATGTGTGTTCCCAGGATGCACAATGTTTCTGATAGAAAACTAAAACAACAGAAGAGATAAGCTGCCATTTTATTACAATTATTACCACTAAAAGGTAATGTAAACCTGATAGCAATATAAAGGAGGTTACCGCTGTACGCCCCTCTCCAGCTGAGTTCCATTTGCCATCTATTGCTTTTGATCTTCAAGTATGTAGGTAACAATTAGAAATACAGGAGTATCGACAAAGATTAAAAAACCAAAAATATAGGAAGAATTTTGGAGGAGCAGCTGCTGGTATGCACGACAAATAAAAATCTTACAATTTTGTTCAGGTATGTATGTAAATCCACACAAGCAGCTCGTCCACTCATTCCACAAGTGGAGCAAGGACAGCACTCCCAAAAGCAGCCAGTCATGGAGCCATCTGATTTCAGCCTGTTCCAAATAAAGACATCAGCTCAAATGTTGGAATTTATCTGGGCTGTAGTCCTTCATTCCAAGTATTTTTATCTGATGAATTTTACAAAACTCCTGTCATTTTTCCTAAAGCAGAAGGAAAAAAGAAGTTAAAAAATCCGAGGTTGCAGATGCAGAATTTAATTGATACGATTTTCATCTCTAACAGCAGGAATTCCATTATAGATACTGAGGTATTATTGCCATGGGGTATGTATTGAGTTCTTAAAAAGATATGCAGGTGTTAAGATAAATTATTTGTCAATTCATAACTCAGTGAACTTACTGGCTTCACCAGAATAATATTTTTTGTGCCAACAGAAGTTCTGGCTTTTCAAATCTTAATGTAATGTCCATACAGTGATGAAGTGGGTTGAAAGCACATAAATCTTTCCCTTACAGGATTCTATTGATATTAATTAATAGGACTTCATAAAACTGCACAGATGACAAAATGACCAAATTCAGTTCTACATTTCAACTACCAGTTCCTGCAAGTAACAGATTATTGCTGGATCTCTGCTCATTTCTGGTATATGCCAATGGAAAAAAAAAGAACTGACAAGCTGAAGAATATCCAAAACATATATGAAAGCAATTTGTATTCTGCTTGTCAAATTGTTTTTCCTTATAGCTGTCATTGAAAGGGATTTAAAGGTAGTAATCATGTGATATAGTACATAATTCCAGGAAACAGGACAACGAAATATATCCTTCGTAGATGCTAAATAATATTAAATCAAAAAATTATGTTCTGAGAGACTCAGAATTGAAAGAATCCATTGGTCATTGAGGTGGATGAGGATGACACAAGAAAATCCTTGTCTAGAGACATTTTCAATACCTGAAAGAAGAGGCACAGAGTGAGATGTTGACAATTCCTGCCCAAGACACCCAGTGTGTGCACTCCCGAGTCCATCTCTGTTCAAGAGCAGAAATGCAGCTTGCATGATAACAGTCTTTCAGGGCTCTGAAAGCCTCAATTAGTGTGTATTTTTTGTTTGTTTCTTATTCCAGAATGAAGATTTTCTGTCTTTCTGGGAAACAATCCAACATTCACCAACATTAGCAGAAGCGATTACATTATGTTTTGGGATCTAACTACTCTGAATTTTTTGATGAAGAGCAGAGAAAAGACAATTCTTTTCCATCCCAAAGGTTTCTCAGATCCATATTTTGATATAGCATATTTCTTTATTCCTCCCATTCTCATAACTGACATCACTCATAAAAAATGTTAGAGGCTCAGGATTAAGTACTTTTCAATTTTTTTTTTATTCACAGCAGGAACTTAAGGATTCATATCCTCTGTCTTACACATGTTCCAACTCTTTAACTTCCATTTTCTTGGAGGGCATGAACAAGTGCTTAATGCTAACCCTGCCTCGGCATACTTTCTGAATTTTGTCCATAGGTCAAACCACCAACTTTTGACTTTGTTGTCTTATGTGGTAATTTCCAAACTGCAAAAGCAGTACTTTGCCTCTTCTTTGGTCTTCTCTTGTATCTTCAGACTATCTAGGAAGAGAAGACAGGACGGTGAATTATCCTTGTCCCAGTAACTCCTTTCAGGTATTCCTAATTACAGAAGTATTAATATTTTTTCTCCATTGATGCATGAGTGTAGATAATTCCCATTTCCTATAACTTATGTGTGTATATTGAGATGCATTTTCTAGTCTAAGTGCATGAATAATGCCCTCTTATGGCAAAATTTAGAGATTTCCAAAAATTTATTTGGTCTAAGATTATTTGTAGGGTAAATTAATGTTCAGAAAAAAAAAAACAAAACAACACTTACACTGGAAAGAAAAATAATTATTAAGAAAAATATGCTGTGCATGACAATACAGTCATAACGTGTTACACTAATTTTTCCTTCTCTATACTTTCTCTGCTTCTTTAATATTTGAGAGGAAAAAAACATTTTTTTAACAATTAGGATAAGGAACTAATTTTTAGAACATTTTAATACGTGTTCTTTGGCAATTGCTAAACTAAGCTGAATGTGCATAAATCAAAGAGCAAGTATGTATTATACATATATTTATTGATATTGGTAAAAAAGGATTTAACTGATTTCTGGAAGTGTTTGTAATATAAGTAAGCTGTAAGGAATAAACAGGCAAGAGTACATTCAAAGTTACTGAAAATGTTTATCTCCAATTCCACAATACTTACATTAAGATAAATTTGAAGTAGTACAAGTAAGTGTTTTAAATGTTAGCAATGGCAAAATGGCAAATTATAAAGTTTTTAATAAATATTTTGTATCAATACAGTGTTTGTCTTTTGATTTTTTTTACTCCTAATTGACTTTGAATAATGGGCAATAAATAAATTGAATTTAAGTTAAAGAGGTGTAATTTTGGAGAAGATACTGTGTTCTGGCTGCCATCCAGACTATATATTTTAATTTTTTAAAATCTTTTTGGCTTACAACAAACTACTGCTAATAGATCCAAATAAAGATTCAATTAACAGATGTTCTGGAGACGTTAATATAAAAAAGATAAATATTTAGTGGAATGTTTATGTTGCTAAAAAAAAAAATAAGCATAGGCTCACTTTAAATTGTAGTTCTTTCAATAAGAAGCCAAGAACCAAGTTAAAGCACCAGAAACTTTCCAGTATGATAGCAAATTCTGAGGCTTCATTCACAATGTGAGATGTGATGCTGTATTTTGGGTGCATCAAGTGCTTCCATGAAGCCTGTGCTAACTTTGAGTTGGCAACTAATAAAATAATAGCAATAAAGTGTATTTCCAATCCGTAATAGCCAACAAATACATAGGTTGGAGTCTATGACTACTTCTAAGTTCGTTTTTAACTAATAAAATTTGATTTTAAGTTGATGACTCAATGTTATTTTAAATTAACCTATATCCTGGTTGTCCCAAGGCCCAAAAACTGTACAAAGAACTCAGCAGACCCCCTGAAGCCCCACTGAACACACACTGCCTTCATCGGCTTCTACCATCCAGGCCAAGAGTTTGCTCAGACTTTTTATGCAACACGTTCTAATGAATATCATGGCTTTCAAAAAGGGTTTTGGTGACTGAAGTACGACAACTCAATATACTGCAAAAAGCATTTCTTAGAGCCTCTCAGAACATCTACTGCACTGACAGTGAAAAAAGGAAAACAGAGCTCCCATCCCCATGGAATCACAAGCATTTGGAGGCACCTGTGACAAAGTTTTCTACCTCGACAAAGGCCATAGTTCCTGAGACTTCACACAGTCAAGAATACAGCATAGAATACAACCAAAAGCACAGCTTCAATTTTATCTTCTTTAGGAGCTCAGAAGAATGCATTGGTACAACAAAGGACAAAAATGATCAGTATTACACCTAAAACATCAGTACAACCCCACCTGTACCATGCTGATTCCACAGACAAACCTTATCTCACAGCAGACAACATGAGAGTCTGAGAAATGGGGATCAGTTTGCTGGAAGCAAGAATGCATTCCTTAATGCTGTGGTAAAGAGTTACGACTTTAATTCTGTAGCATCTCAATGTTTTCCACCTTGGGGAAATTATAGGGCACAATGGATTTACATTAAAATAGCCAATGCTTCTTCGGTTTCCTCAAGAAAATGGAAGAATGGTCATACAGGGTTACTTGAGAGATCTGGTTTAAAATCCCAACTCCACTGAGAACTAGGACATAAGGTGAAAGATCAGGCTTGTTTAGTAGGAGAGGAGATATCTCTGAGGCTGATTCCATTCCTCAGCATTCTCTGGTCCCATACGCACAGACTTTTGACATCTCCAGGGGACAGCAGGCATTATTCAGATTGCTTCAGTCAATGCTCTGCTTGGCATGCATGCCTCAAATTACAAACTTTTTCAGTAGTTTTGCTCTTCTTTCATCTGGATACACAAGTTCTTTTATTTCTCCTGCATGGCAAAAACTTCCTTAGGGAGAGTAAATGGGACAGTGGCCAAGAGGACATGCTTAGGGAAGAACAGAGCATATACAGAATGGTCCTTCTGCTCCTCTTCTAAAGTAACAGCCCGCAGAATGCAAACAATATGTAGTGAGCAATTAGCTGGCAAATACCATCAGTAAAGCTTAGTCTGTGCTTACAGAGAACAAAAAAAATTGAAGACTGTAAGGTATGCAGTCATTACTCTTGATTTGAAGATGAAGGATGGTGGGAAATAGGCCGGTGCTGGTATATTATCTGGGACCAGACTGGGAGTGGCTGGTTTTCTATAATCAGGCTTGTAGGAGTGTGTTTCAAACCTACAAGGAATAGGAAAGAAAACATAAGCCTTCTTTTATTTTTTTAATTTATTTTTTTTAAAAACTCAGTAATTCACATAATGCTCTGTAAACACTGAAGTAGCTGAATCAATGACAGTAAGATACCTTTCCAAAACTTCCTTCCGATAGAGTGAGAGGACTCCCTTGAGTGCTGTGAGCCCTGTAGATGCAGCAATGGATCAAGTACCAGGCTGGAGAGTGGCACGTGCTGGAAATGGCCACAACATCTAGGGCTATGTCACTGCCCCCTCTATCCTGCAGTAATCTCCTCCCCTCCCCTCCTATCTCTATCTGTCTGTTTAAATAAAAAACTCCACAACTGCTGCTGTTTTACTTCCCTGTGTGTTTATAGAACTCCTTGCACCATATGACCTTCATTCCAAGTACTTCCAATGCACAGATTACACATTGTTGCATCCTCTATGCATTTGTGCTTTCTTCTATTTGTAGCTTGCTTGGCCTGAAGCCATCCTTGGTGCATCAACAACCCTTTCCTTTCTTTCATTCAAGTCTTCAATATACATATTCTTACTCATCAACTTGCAAAATAATGATGTCTTGTTTGATTTGTTAAAAACTCAAACCCAGCTTTGTGCAAGAACAGTGACTCTGGTTGTATCACTGACCTCATTTAGTCATAGTGGCTAAAAAGTGGAAAATCTGACCAAAACACTGTCTTTCCCCTAGAAACAGCAATAATGTGGCTGCCTTACTTAAAAGGGGAAGCATGGAGGCCTGGTAGCATACCAGGAATATGCTTACATCTTGTGTGCAGGCACAGGACTTATTTGACGACAACCTTGTGCAAATCGCAGTCTCTTCAAGGGCAGAGTTACTACGAAGTGCTGGCTCAGTGACTTCCAGGGAAGCCACTCAAAGAAGGGTCTGTTTAGTGAGACAGCTGGACTTTTATCAAGCTAAGAGCATAACGCTTTCCTCTGTTCCCATACAGGTAATAGTACTTCATTAAAGTGGTTACACCAATCCTGATCCTAAGCACCTAATTTTTCTTAAGCTCTGAAAAGACAAACTATCTCCGGAAAATGGACTTTCACAGAACCTTAGGCATTAAGAAGCAAACTGATTAATTCATTTTGACAGCTAATTGTTAGTTACATGCCAGCAGTTTTATAAGGCTGTGACCTTGGCGAAGAAGATTCACTCTTCATGACCAGTCAGACACTGACCCACCTGAACAAGGCCATTGACACACTATGTCCAAGGACCTTATGCCATCTCTGATCACACAGTGGTATCACCAGGAGCTTTATCCTTATTATCTCCTGAATCTTTGAATTATTGGTGGTGAAAAAAAAATCACTATTCATATTAGCACACCTTCAAAACAAACACACTTTCCCACAATAAAGTGCTGATATATTTCACACTTTCCCTAGTTCTTGTAACCGTAAGAGAGAAAATAGTCAATGATGAATTAATTGGATTACCTAATGACCCTGCATTTCTTTAAGGAGATTTGACACTCAAAAATGAGGACAGAGAAAATAGTTGTTAATAGCATTTTCTCTCATCACTTGGAATCTGGACATTTACTGTATACAGCATTCCTTTGATTTTTAAGGAAGGAATGATTTTCATTTGATGGTCACTTTATTATGCCTTTACTACATTTTTCTTTATAATAGCTGGCACTTCATCTTGTCTTGATCTGTGCTTGTGTTCAAAGCAGAATCTGATTATCAAGCCTGTTGATCTTCACAAAGGCTAGTTGTAGCCAATCCAGTGAAATTATTTGATTCTATTCCACTGTGCTGCCTTTAACCATCCAACTGCCTCTCAGAAGGTTCTTGTCTTTCTCCTCTTTATCATTCTTAGTTTCCTACCTTCTTTTAAAGCTGTGTTCCTTCCAGTCCTAATGCCTTCTACAATATGTTCACTTCTTCAGGAGCTTAAAATCTAAGTGAGGGGAAACAAAACAAATCAAAACAAAACAAAACAAAAAGACCAACCTCCAAGTCTATATGTTAAGTAAACATCCAGATCCACTTTTGTCTTTCTTATTCCTGGCTAAAGTTAGTGTTTAGGTCTAAAGCGAGGCCTGGGTCCATTAGGATGACTTGTTTGGGTAAGAAGCAAACACCATGCACAGATACAACAAAATCATCTCTATTTGTTTTGGCCAGGGGGATTTGCTTGCTCAGATCACATTGCAAGAGTCAGAACTGCTCTGACTCTAAGCTGAGTGAGGGCCTGACTCTGTCCTCGCAGATGTGACCCGGAATAACTGCCCTTGGTTATAAATCTCGCACGCAAGAAATCAGAACCAGAAGCAAGTTGTACAAGACATTGTACACTTTGTGTAATAGAGGAATGATTAAAAATCAGCTGCAAAGCTCAGTCCAACTTACTTGTCCTCATCCCCGTTTTAGGCTGTAAAATACACAGCCTGGAAAGCAAGTGTCTTGCATACTTTTCATTTAACTCACAGGGCTGATTCATGCCAGTAAATGCTGAAACCCCACCTCATAACTGGGAGAAGTAATTTCCATTCCATGAGTTTTGCTTGAAGCTAATGCATGCTATTACAAAACACCTAAAGTAAAATTTTAACCATTTCTCTTAGCTCAGCTGTGAAGTTCAAACTGCTTTTTAAAGTTAATTATTGTGCTCTGACCTGCACATATGCACATGTTAAATACAAATAAATCAATATGGCAAGCTTGTTCTTGTTTCAATTCGCTTTTTAAAATTAGCATATTCTGGCTTTGCCTATCAGATATGAGTGTGATGGTATCTCACAGATTAAAGTTTTGCATTTGTCTCTTTGTAGTTCATTTGCTATTTTATAAGCCCAAAGTCCATAAGGGAGTGTTGGAAAGCCCCATAATTTTCCTCAGTGTTCCATTTTACCTTTTTATCTCCAATGTAGCTAGCATATGTGAAAAAGAAGTGCAGATAGCCAGATGGCTCTGCAGTGTCCATACATACAAAATCCCTTACAAAAACAAGGGACTTTAACTAATGCTGATGTTGATTCATTCTTGAGCATATTCTTTTTATTCTCTTTTTCTATATTTTAAGGAGCATGTGTTTGTGCTCTTATCTAGAAAATCAGTATTATTAAAGGAAAAAGTAGATTTTTCTTTTTTATTAAAGAAAAATATTTGGGGAGGACAGAATCCTCATAAATTATAGTGTTGGTATTTCACGGTAACATTCTTTTTTTCTCTGACTGGTATTGCCACCCATCACACATCTCCCCAAAATCTCCTAAAAGAGAATTTTTTTTATATTTGGTCTGTGGTTTTCTGTGCATTTTCCTTTGAATCACCCTGCATAGATCACAGCAAGAGGAAGAACACTGGATTGGGTGATTCGCGTCTGTTGCTTGGTGTGGTGATCTCTAATTGCACTTAGTTGTGGGGATTTTCCAAAGCAGAAAAGTGACTTCTTCTTTTGCCAGGGCACTGCTGTCAGACTGAGGCATTTGAACATCACCAAAGTTCAAGGACGAGCAGCATCATGTTCACAGCCACACTGCCTGCCCATGGAGAGAACTGAGGGCTTAGTTTAAACTGCTCTATAGGACAGCGAGTGTCCACACATTTCTGTGTAGTTTATTTGTGTTAAGGAGGAGAACTGGAAGAGCATCAATGTTTTTAAGGACTCATGATCTGGAGAGCTTGGTTCATCTGAAGGCACCAGCTAATTTATCTTCAAGACATGATCTGAAGTTGATCAAGCTTTTAAAAATTCTAGATCCATTTCTTTTCTGGCATCAGCTGCAAATCTGACTTTTCATTTCAGAGGAAGGACCATCTCATACTTTTGTGTCCTCTGGGATAATAAGTGCGATATAATATTGGAATTTCTTGCTTGAAGAAAGCACTGATTTTGCTAGCCTGGCACTGAAGCCTGGGAAGACACTGTCTTTGAAATATGTGTGACCTTAACTCGTGCAGATGAGTCTTTACACAAAGTAACCAATAGACAGGCTATGAAGACATCCACATGTATAGACAAAATTTGTTTAGTCAGGGTGCTGTATTCAGGCTACTCCCTGCTCTCTGGCTATAACACCACCACTATTATTGACTGCTTTGGTTAGTATGGCCAGAGTGTGTAATAGTTGGAAACAAAACTGTAATTCGAGCATGTGCACATTCATTGTGGGTACTTGTTTACATGTTAACATATTTCTGGCTGTGGGAGATGGCTCCAAGTGCATCATGAGATGTGCTCCTCCAAGGTATTGCTGTGACAGTACGCTGCTGAGCGACCCGCACTGACTCGACCGGATCAGAGGCCATCTCTCTCTGCAAAAGTGAAAATCTTGATTCAAAACAAGTTTGCACCCAGCAGGTCAGAGCAGCACAAAAAATGCTTGCAAGACAGCTTAGGAAAAACTAAACCAGAAACAAAGTGATGCTGCTTGGAAAATCCTTGTGGCTTTAACGGAGCCAACACCTTGGCTAAAATTTTCAGTGCTGTCCCGCTGCTGTAAGAGCACAAACCTCACCAAACGGGACAGACTGCCGTGTATCTTGGGGAAAACCGAGCTTGAGCAAATACAGCTCCCAATCGCTGCAAAAAAGCTTCTGAAAGCTGGGGTAAAACACCTGGATCAACCAGGAGACTGAATCTAACCACTGTTCTAACGCTTCTCTTACTCTTCTTCGCTTTTAAAGTTTTAAAAAGAGGAAATAATTCGAGGGGAGTGGGGGGGAAAGAGCCCCCTCCGAGGGGTCTGGCTGTCACCCGGCTCCCCCCTCACCTCAGCCGGTCTCATTCCCTCTTCACAGTGACACCTACCGGCCTCCCGACCGCCCC